>LR750246.1:22660-59294 GCA_902729485.2 Mus minutoides
TCTCCATCCAGGTCCCTCTCCACCTAGGCCCCTTCTCCATCAAGGTCCCTCTCCACCTAGGCCCCTTCTCCATCAAGGTCCCTCTCCACCTAGGCCCCTTCTCCATCAAGGTCCCTCTCCACCTAGGCCTCTTCTCCATCAAGGTCCCTCTCCACCTAGGCCCCTTCTTCATCAAGGTCTTTCCATTTAGACCTCTTCTCCACTTGGGCCTTCTCTCCACGTAAGCCCCTTGTCCCTCTCCACCGCGTCCCCTCTCCAGCCGAGCTTCCTCTCCATCTAGGTCCCTCTCTTCCGCAGCCCCTCTGCACCGCGGCCCAGCTCGCTCCCCGCGCTCTCCCTCCTGCTCTCCCCCGCCCTCCCTCCCGGGACAGAGGCGGCGCAGCAGGGGGCGCTGCGCGGGCCACCGTGCGGGCGGCGGGCGGGGGCGGCGCGGAGGCGGAGGCGGCGGCGGCGGGGGGCGGGGAGCCGAGCGCGGGCGGGAGGCGGCGGCGAGCCACAGCGCCGAGGCTCCAGCGAGCGCGGAGGAGCGGGAGGAGGAGGCGGAGGCAGAGGCAGAGGCAGAGGCAGAGGCAGAGGCAGAGGCAGGAGCGCAGAGCGCCGAGCCCCGCGCCGCCGCCGCCGCGCAATCCGCCGCCATCCGCCGCCCCCGCGCCCGGCCGCCGCCAGACCGCCATCGCCCGGGCCCGTCGAGCGCGGACGCAGACCAGGTGGGCCGGGGCCGGGGCCGGGGCCGGGGCCGGGGATGCGCTTTGTCTCCGCGGCGGTGCGCTGCGGCGGGCGCGGGGCTGCGGCCTGGGCGGCCTGCTCGGCGCTCCCCAGCTCGCCATTGTTGTGTCTTCGCGGCCAGGGCGGGAGGACGGCGGGCCGGGCGGGGCCGGGCAAGGCTCGCGGTCGGGATCGAGCCCGAGGGCTCTGCTGCGCCAGGGGACGGCGGCCTCGTCGGCCGGGGCGGGGGACGCGGGACCCCGAGGCCGCTCGGAACCGCAGGCCGAGCGCCGCCCCGGCTCGGGCGGGTTCGACTGCGGGAAGCGGGTGGTGTTTTCACGGCACCCGGAGCCGCTGCTAAAAACGTTTAATAATAAACAGGATGTCGCTGCTCGGGGCCTGCCAGATTGATTTTTGGTTTTTTTTTTTTTTTTTTTGTTATTCTTCTTCGTCTACCTTTTAAGAGAGAAATGCAGACCTATTGAGATAGATGGTGGGCCTCTCCGGAGAGGATCTCCCTGCATAAAAGTGGACGCTGCTGCCTTCCTTTCTTCTTTGTAAATATCGTGGGGAGACGAAGCCCACTGTTAGGCAAGAATAGGTGTCGCCCCCCTTCCCTAGGCAATGGTGAGCTTGAAGGAAGTGGAAGAAGGGGGGCGCCGATGCTCTCCGGAGTGTGTCATTTGCTAAATGGCTGCCTGGGAGAAACCTTTATAAAGCTGCCTTTTGCAGGATAGTTAAATTTCACCTACGGGTTTTCTTTCTTGGAAAGGTTAGCGTGTATTTCGGTGTGTGGTCGGTTTGCATTGTATATACACTTGGGTTTTCAGTTCGTCTGTCTGAAGCTTCAGCGCCCTTTCTCAGCAGTACAACCGCAGGGGGCTTGCTTTGTATCGTAATGTCTGCACCGTTCGTCGTGGTGCAAGCTGGGACCTGAGGGGTACAGGCTTGCTGCCACCAAGGGACTCCTCAGCCTTCACAGGCAGAGAGGCATGACTTGGCATTGCCGTGGGTGCTCTGTAGTTACTCTGTGCTGTCTACCTAGGACAGAAGGCTGGCCACTTGTGGTGTCATCTATGCTGGGGCATGCTACAGGTGCTGGTTTGAAGTGGCAGCCTTGGAGAAGGGATTCAAAACATGGGGTGATGTAGGACTGCTGGAAGTTCCAGGCCAGCCTGGGCTACGTGGTGAAAACCCAACAAAATACCCACATTCTTAGGTACTTTGGTCAGTGCTAGGCCTCTGTGGGGAGGAGGCACGCTTGGCGTTTGTAACCCCCGTCAGAGCAGGGGGTTGTCTGGCTTCCGGTGGGCTGGAATTGTACAGGCTAGATAGGAGAAGAGACGGGAACTCGGGAGTCTTGACTTTGGAAGGGCACTGCCCTCCTTGGGGATGGGCAAATAATTGTTTGGGGAGCCTTCAGCTTGTTCGGGCAAGTGTGCCTCTTGGAGCCATGTTCAGGTCCTCTTGAGTGACTTTACCCAAGTCTCTGAGCCCCAGCTCTTGCATCTATAAAATGGGAATAATAAGACTCCTGCTGTTTCTCGTGGGAGCCTCAGGTAAGGTTCACAGCAGAGCGTTTCTGCCCTGGGAAGGAGGTAGACATGGACATTCTCGAAGGTTCCTGGGTTTTGCTGCTTCCTTTAATTCCTGACTTTTCCTCCTGTTGTGGCTTGTGGAATTAGGGACCCCCTGCAAATGCTGTAGCTGGCAAATTGTTTCCCGGCTGGCTTAAAGGTCCAGGGGAGCTCACCTAGATTCTGCTGCTAATGGGAGACAATGGAAGGGGTTTCAGATAATGAATGGGGAGACAGATATTGGTCTCACTCTGTGTGACAATGGAGGCCTGGCTTTCCTCTTGGAGAGCCCTGGTTAACTTGCTGGTTGCCAGTTGGATGGGCAGTGACTTGCAGTCTAGGAGGGAGGTGTGTGTGTGTGTGTGTGTGTGTGTGTGTGTGTGTGTGTGTTGCTTCATTTGCCTAAATCATTTGCTGAGTTGAAAGCGCTTCCATGTCCCCTCCAGGGCCTGTTCTACCCTTTCCATTTGCCTCATCCTTGCTGTCTGACCTCCCTCACCAGTCTGGTCCTGCCCTGCCTGTGGCTGGTGGATTAGGGAAGGTTGAATGAAGTCTACTGTCCCTGGCCCCAGGATTTTAATTCCTGGCTGACACTGCTCGAGTGGGGCCTGCTCTGGTCCTCCCCACTCTTCCGTGGGACGGAGAGGGTGAGGGAGGGGAAATCCCTGCGCACTTGAGAGTCAAAAGCCTTGGGAGAGTGGAGTTTCTGGAATGGCCAGTCAGAACTGGTTCCTGAACCTTGGCTTCGCTCAGCCACCCTCCATCCTGTTTGAATTTCGATTCTCTCCCACCCACCCTCCCGCCCCATTTCTTTTTCTCAGAAAGATTATTTTATTGTCTTTTAAAGCCCCCCCCCCTTTGCCTCACACAGAGTACCAGCTCCCAGCTTAATGGCTGTGGGTTGGTTCCATCTCCCTTTGTTCCAGCGTTTAAGATTGATCATTTCGGGGTTAGTTTCTATTTCAAACCAGAATAGGCTGGGAGGTCCAGTGCATGCATTTCTAAATTCCATAATGAGGCTCTTCTGCTGTCAAATGTTCAGATCAAGTTACAGGCCAGCAGGTATTAATAGGGCCTGGCCGGAACAGGTCTTAAAACAGTACAGTTTTTTTTTTTTCCCTCTTAAAAAAGAAAGAAGAAAAGAAAGAATATTTCCAGCAGACATCCGTTGGACTCTGTGCTGAGAGTCTTGTTTTGTTTGCTTTTGAAACGAGTATTGTATACAAAGGCAGGGCTAAGTAAGCTTAAGACTTCTTTTGAATTATAGTAGATTATATTTATTGTGTGTGTCTCTGCTTGTGTCCCATGGTCCTCCAGTGGTGGTCCCAGGGCAACCTGTGGGAGTTGGCTCTAGCTTTCTATCCCATGGTTCCTCAGGATCAAACTCAGGCTGTCAGGCTTGGCCGCAGTCCCCGTTACTACTGAGCCGACCCTCACTCAGCCTTCAGTCATTATTATTATTACTGCTACTTGGGTTTGGATAGACTTGGGAATGTAGGGATGGGGCCACACAGGGCCAGAGGTGCTGGAAGCCGTGGGGGAGAGATAGGTGGTTAGCCTCCTGGAGCGGGGACATTGTTTACCGCGAGCCTTTAGGTTTCACAGGGGCCCTTTGGCATCCTCACCTGGGAGCTGGCAGACCTGGGCCTCACCACAGGTGACACTGCTGTTGACACAGGCGGGCCTGTGGGGAATCTGTGCTCCAGAAGGGTGTTTGCCTTGGTGGCTGGCTTGATTGAGCTTTGTTTTCCGTTGTACTTTCCCCTTCTGTTGCTTCATGGATTCTGTAGAGATGCTGGAGTGTGGGGCTTCTCATGGCCGTAGGAGGTGGCTATGCAGGGTGAAGTCCACCTCCAGGGGCTATTGTCTGGCATGTGTGCCTGTGTGCCTCTCTCTCTCTCTCTCTCTCTCTCTCTCTCTCTCTCTCTCTCTCTCTCTCCAGCCCAGGTCCTTTCTCCCTCCTCTCTGACCATTGGCTTCTTCCTCTTTGGCTCTTGGAGAAGCCGATACTCAGGTGCTCAGGGATTTCCCTGCCATTGTGCAAAGGCCTATAAAATAATGTTTCCCACCCCCCAGTAAACGTGATTCCTGGAGAAAAAAACATTAGAAAACATTGACAAGGATTACTAAGAAAATACAGATACAATTCACCTACCCCACCCGATAACTGGAGAGAACTGCCATGAGTGTTCTGGCGTCTTCGAAACTACATATGTGCACTGTGCACAGCTAACAACTTGTTTTTTCCTGTGAATGTTGTGTTTTGTGTACCTGATGATTTATTTAATCTTGCAGTTTGCTAGGCAATTCAGTTGTTGTTACCTGTCTTTCCCCTCCTGAGACATTTCTGCCTTGTTTTTTTTTTTTTTTCGAGACAGGGTTTCTCTGTATAGCCCTGGCTGTCCTGGAACTCACTTTGTAGACCAGGCTGGCCTTGAACTCAGAAATCTGCCTGCCTCTGCCTCTCGAGTGCTGGGATTAAAGGTGTGCACCACCATGCCCAGCTTTCTGCCTTGGTTTTTATCTCTGGATATCTTCCTTCCTGCAGTGGCTTTCCTAAGGTTGAAGGCTGTGAGATCTATTTTGGCTTTCTTTTGAAGATTTTTCTTTTTTTTTTTTTTAATTTAATTTTATTATATGTAAGTACACTGCAGCTGTCCTCGGACACTCCAGAAGAGGGAGCCAGATCTCGTTACGGATGGTTGTGAGCCACCATGTGGTTGCTGGGATTTGAACTTATCACCTTCGGAAGAGCAGTCGGGTGCTCTTACCCACTGAGCCATCTCACCAGCCCCGAAGTTTTTTCTTTTGAGACAGGGTTTTTCTGGGCAGTTCTGGCTGTCCTGGAACTCAGTCTGTAGACCAGCTCTGGCCTCGAACAGAGATCGGTCTGCCTCTGCCTCCCGAGTGCTGGTGTTAAAGCAGTCGCCACCACGGTGAGCTCTTCTGCCGTTTTCAGTCCCGTTCCTCTTTCATGATGAGCATGAAATGGCTTCTGTCATGAGCCACCAGGTTCTGTCTGGGTCAGGGTGTTTTAATTTTTTTAAGGTTTATTATTATTATTATTATTATTATTATTATTATTATTATTATTAGTGCCAGAAGGATGTTGAATGATTGGAGCTGGAATTAGCCTGATGGAAGAAAATAACTGGTTTTAACGCTTTCCCCCATCTCTCCAGTCTCTGGTTCAAGGTCTTCATCACATGCTAGATTGAGTGTAGACAAGGCGTTTGTCTCAGTCCTTCTGGAAGTAGGGGGGTATGGGTACCCGGCAGGAAGCCCCTCCCGAGAGAGGCTTTGGGGGGATGTCCCAACCTGTCATCACTTCTTTTTTTTTTGATGTGTGCAGATCAAAGGTGTGAGCCACCTCCCCGGCCAGGGGGTGGATGGTGGTTTCATTTTGAGACAGAACCTCTCTTTGTAACTTTCCTTGGGGCCTGCTATACACTTTGTAGGCCAGGCTGGCCTCAAGCTCACAGAGATCTGCCTGTTTCTGCCTCTTGCGTGCTGGTGATTAAAGTGGGCCACGGATTTGGCTGTATACCGCAGGCTGGCCTTTCGGTGGCAATCTGCCTCCACTTCCCAGGGACCGAGATCACAGTGCGCTGGCGTTGCTTCTACTTGTCCTCATTACTCATTTACAATTTGTTAATAAAGTTTTTTTTAAGATTTATTTATTTATTATATGTAAGTACACTGTAGCTGTCCTCAGACACTCCAGAAGAGGGTATCAGATCTTGTTACAGATGGTTGTGAGCCACCATGTGGTTGCTAGGATTTGAACTCCGGACCTTCGGAAGAGCAGTCGGCGCTCTTAACCGCTGAGCCATCTCACCAGCCCAGTTAATAGTTTTTTTTTGTTGTTTTTTTTTTTGTTGTTGTTTGTTTGTTTGTTTGGTTTTTCGAGACAGGGTTTCTCTGTATAGCCCTGGCTGTCCTGGAACTCACTTTGTAGACCAGGCTGGCCTCGAACTCAGAAATCCACCTGCCTCTGCCTCCCAAGTGCTGGGATTAAAGGCGTGCGCCACCATGCCCAGCCTAATAAAGTTTTAAAAGTGATTTTTACTTGAATGTTTGTATGTGTACAGTGTATGTGTACAGTGTATGTGCACAGTGTATGTGTACAGTGTATGTGCACAGTGTATGTGCACAGTGTATGTGCACAGTGTATGTGCACAGTGTATGTGTACAGTGTATGTGCACATATGCATGTGCACCCGTGTGCTTGTGGAGGTTTGAGGTTAAATTTTATGTCTTCCGGATTACTCTTCCCCCTCAAATGAGGCCTGGTCGCCCTTGAACCCAGAACTCACTGCTCTGGCCACTCTGTGTGCCCTGGATTGCAGAATGCCCACCTGACTTTGTGGGGTGCTGGGCATTTGAACTCTGGGTCTCAGGTTTGTGCTGCAGGTACTTTATACACGGAACCATCTCCCTGACCCCTAAAACAATTTTTATTGTGCTAGAATGTGTCGTTTGTAAGTGTCCAGCTCATTGGCATGGGGTCCAGTCACAGGGGCACACACTCATTACCAGCCACAGTCCTCCCGAATTGCAGCCATCCGTCAGAGATTTAGTGTCCTCCCAGTCTCAGGCAGCCACCCATCGCAGTTGGCTCCATGTGAGTTTGACTGTTCTGGGTCCCTTGTAGAAGCAGGATCACCCTCCGTTCATCATGTTGTTACTAGCTTACTTTATTTAGCATGCTCATTCCATGTGGTGGTAGGCTCCAGAACTTCCTGAGGCTGAGGCAGGAATTTGAGGATAGTCTGGGCTGCAGAGCCAGACCTTATCTTAAAAACAAACAGGACGAGCGGCTGGCTCAGCAGGTAAAGGTGCAAGCCACGTGACAGCGCCAGCCGGATGGCCTGAGTTCAGTCCTCGAAATCCAGGTAAAGCAGGAGAGAACCAAGCCTCAGTACTTGTCCTCTGACCGCCACACACAAGAGGTGGTGGGCCTGTCCCACTCCCCAGCACACGCGTGCGCACACACTGTTTTGCACACATATGTACTACATTTTCTTCATCCGTCCGTCCATCCGTCCGTCTGTCCATCCATCCATCCATCCATCCATCCATCCATCCATCTGTAGATGACAGCTAGTAAGCACAGCTGTTTTGAATCTGTGGGACTTGATTATGCCAGTGGGAGCTGTTTTTCCCTGTGTGAGTGTGCTCCCAGGGTCCCCTGAAAGAGGGATGCAGCACTCTAGAGTTGTGTAAGAGGGTCTCACAAGAGGCCACCAGCGTCAGCTTCTTTCAGCCTGGGAAATTGTTGAGTGGTGCCTCTGGCCTTTGGCAGAATTGAAGTAAGCATCCACTTGGAAGCAGTGCGCTGAGGCCCGGGGTGATGAAAACGGGTTTTACATTGAAATCAGAAACTGCAGGTCCCCGGAGAGAGCCCGTGCTTTTCAGGGTACCCAGGCCCCTTTTAAATATGGACATTCTGTAAGTACCCAACTTCCCAGCATGCCTTGGGTCATGCTTTTGTACAAATGAAGGGATGGAAGCTGGGGCTGTGGCCAGCACCCTTACCCAGGTCCCTTTGTGTTCTCCAGAGCTTTTTTGGGCAGGTGGTGTTTACAGACTGTCCAGAGCTTAAAGAACAGCTCTGTTCCCACAAGGACAGAAAATACAGGCCTGTCTGGGAGGGGTTAGGTTGCTCCTGCCTGGGTGACCTGTCTGTGGGATTGAATGTGCTCAGTGTTTAGGAGTCATTAGGGAGAGCAGGGGGTAGTTTTGAGACACAATTCGGCATTTTCTGGTGTTTATTTTTCTGGCAAATTAATTTAAAAAGTACATATGTATATATACAATACCGGTTTACACACAAGAAGGAAAAGGGGGTGCACATAGAGGAGTACAAGTGTGCCCCCCCCCCCCCCCCCCGGCCTCCTGGCGGCAGGAAGCACTGTTTACATTCAGTTGTGTTTATCCTGCTAGACTCAGTAAATGCAGGCTTAAAGGGCTTAGGGAAAGGCTGTTTCAGAAAACAGACTGGGGCGGTGGGGGTGGGGTATGGGGGGAACCGGGGTGCAGCTGAGGGGCTGGGGTGCAGTTTAGAAGCAGAGCACACAAGGTCTTGCATTCTGGATCCAACCTTGAAAAACAAACAAATCAACAATGGAGCTGCCTGTCCATATCATAGGGTGCATTTTCAGACATACTCAGGGTTTCTCCTTATTGATAGAAACAGATATGATTCTTAATATTTTAGACTTAATAATGCTTACTAGTTTTTTAAAAATGTACAGATGTGTAGAAAACAAAACAAAATAGCTCAATCATCTAAATATAGCTCAGTCCCACGGCCCAGATATTCCCAGTAGACTTATTATTATCTTTTAAAGGTTTCACTGGCTGGTTGGGACTGCCTTTGTATACAGGTAACCTTTAGCTCACAAAGTTCCACCTCCCTCCACCTCCTGAGTGCTGGGATTAAAGGCATGAGCCACCATGCCCAGCTTAATATACTTATTAACAAGCTTGGTGGCATGAGCCTTTAATTTCAGCACTCAGCAGGCAAAAGTAAAAATTGTTTTAAAAAACTTTATTTACAAATTGTAAAACGTATAATGAAGAAAAGCAGAGCTAAGATAGTAGCCGCACAGTGTAATCTTGGTACTTGGGAAGTGGAGGCAGGAGGATTGCCATTCAAAGCTAATCCGGGTTACATCATCAGGCATGGTAGCACACACCTGTGACACCAGCATCGGAGAGGCAGGGGGATCTCTGAGTTCCAGGTCAGCCATGGCTACATCCGCATGAGGAGTGTGCTGTGGTGCGCACATGGAGGCCAGAGGCTAGCTTTCTCTTTGGCAGTGTGGAGTGTACTAAGAAGCCTGTGAGGGTCTTTGCAGACTCTGCTTCTTGAGCGGTGTTTTTTGTTTTTTTGTTTGTTTGTTTTTTTGGTTTTTCGAGACAGGGTTTCTCTGTGTAGCCCTGGCTGTCCTGGAGCTCACTTTGTAGACCAGGCTGGCCTCGAACTCAGAAATCCGCCTGCCTCTGCCTCCCGAGTGCTGGGATTAAAGGCGTGTGCCACCACGCCCGGCAAGCGGCGTTTTGTTAAGGAACCTCTCTTTTCCTTCATGCAGCTCTTTGTGTTTGATGGAGGTGTGAGGGAGGGGCTCTTCTCCCTCAGAGTAAGGCCTTTTGCACTGAGGTTAGAGGCTGTGACCTGCTGGTCTGTGTCAGAGCTGCTGGTCTGTGTCTGACATCCATCTGTAGTGCGGGGCCATGGCAGAAGCTGCTCTGGTGTGTCAGGTGAGGACCCATAGGGTGTAGTGGGACACAGCCAGTTTGAGATGCTCCTTGACGTTAATTCTGGCCCTTCCTTCCTGGCTCCTGGTGCAGGCAAGTCAGAGACGGCCTCCCTTTGGAGTTTTCTGTGGTGCTTTGGTGGTGAACAGTCACCAGTGGAATGTTTCTATGCTGAGCCTCCTTCGAATCTCCTGTTGAATAGGTTCCCCTCAACTCCTGTTTAATTTTTATTATTAAGATTATTACACTTGTTTGTGTGTGTGTAGGCCTGCATACCACTGTGCACGTGTAGTTAGAGGACAACGTAAGGAGTCGGTTCCTTCCTCCCAGGTAGGGTCCAGGGATTGAACTTGTTGTCAGGTTTGGCTGCAAGTGCCTTTACTTGCTGAGCCATCTCTCTGACCCCTCTTTTTAAAAATGCCTTCTTCTTTTGAGTCAGGGTCTTGTGTTGTGTAGGTTGGCCTTTAGTTCAGCGCCATGGTCATCCCTGGGTATTGTTTCTGTGAACTCAAACCTGGGAGTTCTCCTGGGAGGAGAGGCATGGCTGCCACTCCACCTGCTGCCCTCTGGGGTGACCTGATTTGGGGTCCACCACTTTCAAGTCTATGGGTTCTAACACTGAGCTGGTAACCTGGGGCCAGTTATTTAATCCTTTTACTCTGTTCTTCTTGCTTGCCGAATGCTGTAGCTGCACTAGACCTTCATAGAATGGAGGAGATTTGAAAGGTCATGTACTTAAACCTTTATAAGGTACCTGGCACAAGGCAAGCGGGCTCTCAATAAACAGGAGAGCTATTAATGGCCCTGAACCCAGCACTCAAGGAGGGCCTAGGGGTTTGGAGTAGGCAGGCTGTACACTTGGGACTCATTTGTTTACTGGATGCTGAGGCTTCTAAACTCAGCTGCAGACCTAGATCCAGCAGCCCTGCCTTTTCCTCTGGCAGCCCCGACCTCTCAACCAGCGTTGGCTGCTTCCTGGGAAGCAGGTGCCCGGGGCTCTTTCTGCCATCCCCACCTCCAGGAACTCCTTTGCCATCTTTTACAGCCTGTGCGGGTGTTGATCGCTGGCTGGTACCCTTCGAGGAGCCTTTTCTCTGGAGGAAGGAGTGAAGGCTCCGTCTGTACAGAGGCTCTGCAGTTAGCTGGCCACAGTTCTGATGTGGTTTCCAGTAATGAGAAACTCTCTTCTTAGCCCACTCGTCTACCTGCTTGCTGTAGGACTGAACACATGATCTCTTAGTTCTTGGAGACTCCGTTTCTTTAGTGTGGATGCAGCCTGTCTCATGTCACCAGTTGTCATATTGCACTGCCGTGTGCATTGACACATGCCTGGACTTACTGGTGCAGAGTGGGGGACCTGGTCAATCAGCAATGGTCTATGGTACGGTTCTGCATTTATTTTCTTCACCAAGACACCCCCAAAGCAGGGCATCAGTGAATATCCAAACCTGTTACAAAAATCTAAAGCCTTGCATAACACGGGGAGTAGCAGATGAAAGCCATGCCCCCCACCCCCTCCACCCAGAGGACTTCTGTCCTGAGAACAGTCCCGGGTAGGGCTGCTCTAGCTACAAGAACTCTGAGCCTGTGACACCCAGCATGCTTCTGCCTGCCTTCATGTAAAAGACCTGTGGGATGTGCCTCCCTTGGGACGAGCCCACTGTGCTCTCTGCACATTCTGGATGAATCATGATTCTGGGCTGGCCAAGTTCACTGGGAACAAAGAATAGATTTAATTAGCTGATGAGTTCTACTCTCCTGAGATGTCAGGGCTCACCATTTGATGCTGACATTCAAGGCTGGAGGGGAGGGGGTTATGGGACAAGGTGGACCAAGTTGCTGAGATTTGGTCTGGTTAGGATAAGATTTTATAGGCAGAAATGTGTGATGGGCAGTTCTGTTTGTGTGATAAATGTCTGTGGGTAAATGCTGGGATTTTATTTTATTTTATTTTATTTTAAATTTATGTTTTTTTTTGAGATAGTGTTTCTCTGTGTGGCCTGGAACTCTCTCTATAGACCAGATGTAGAGACTTGCCTCTGCCTCCCCAATTTGGGATTAAAGGTGTGTTCTGTGTGTTTTTTTTTTTTTTAATGTTTTTGTTTTATGTGTATGACTATCTTGCCTGCATGTGTGCACCACATGAATGCAGTACCCAAAAAGGCCAGAAGAGTGCGCTGGGCTCTCCTGGGGATGATGTTACAGAAAGTTGTTAGCTGCCTTGTGGGTGCTGGGAATCGAACTTAGGTCCTCTGCAAAATAAGCCAGTACTCAAAACTGCTAAGCAGTCTCTCCATCCCTGGCTGTTATCTTTCTTTCCTTTCTTTTTTTGTTTTTTGAGACAGGGGTTCTCTGTGTAGCCCTGGCTGTCCTGGAACTCACTCTGTAGACCAGGCTGGCCTCGAACTCAGAAATCCGCCTGCCTCTGCCTCCCAAATACTAGGATTAAAGGCGTGCGCCACCACTGCCTGGCAATATTTCTTTGAATAATTGGATGTGGAATTTGCAGGATCATAGTTTGCTGAGCTGCAAGTGCCCTTGGGCACTGCCTGTCTCTTCCTGTAGTCTTCTCCTTCCTTGTTCCTTCTGACTTGGTCTTGTCTGATGGGGGCCCAGTGGTCATCACTGCCCTGCCTTTTCTCTAAGACATGGGGAAGAAATAGTGTGTGGGTTTCCTGTAGTAGACCCTTTCTGAGACCAACTCAGCCCTTTATCTTTAGAATTCAACCTTTATTTTCCTCAGAGAGAAGGCAGGCCCTGTGGGGGCTGGGTCCTGGTGACCATCATTGTAAATAGCCCTCTGGAGAGGTGTGTGACTCTGAAGTAGGGAAGGGAGGGGATTGCCATTTTGGCTGTGAGGACAGCAGCCCCCACAGTTCTTTGTGGGTGAAGAAGGTGTTGAGCCAGCCTGGTAGGTGAGGCCTCACTCAAGTCAGAGGGACACTCAAAATGGCCTGGTGGCCATTTTGATTTAAAATTTTCTAAAAAATTGTGAAACTTTGGTGGGATTCAAACTCAAAGCAGCCCTCCTTGGCTCTGCCTCCGTAGGACTGAGATTACAGGTCTATGTCTCTACTTCTGACCCTTAGGGGCTTCCCTGGAAGCCGTCATTGCTAGCTTCTGCCTCCTTCAGCTGCCTCGGGATGCAGAAAGAAAGTGGATTTTGCTTTGTTTTGTGTGGACTACGAGTTGCATCATCCCTAGCACCGTGGGGTTTGCCCGTCGTCAGCATCCTCCTCCTGCCTTCAGACGAGGCATGTGACTTGAAGTAGTGTCAGGTGGTGTACTCGGACTGGCCCAAGTGGGAGCCGTGTTGTGGCTGATCACTCTCACGGCAGGTGGCCCAACAGATGGAGGTGCTTGCCTCTAGGCACAGTGTTGGGACTGAGTGAAGTCCCAGGATCCACAGGATGTTTGGATGGATGCATGGAAAGATGGATGGATGGGAGAGCCAGTTCCCACAGGCTGTCCTCATCTACACACCCACACACACCATAAAACATAATAAAAATTATTATGCTTTTTGAGACAGGGTCTCAATGTGTATGTATCTCTGGTTGGCCTGAAACTCATTGTGTAGACCAGGCTAGCCAGGAACCCTGCTCCTACCTCTGCCTCGGGAATCCCGGGAACCTCGGGAATGCTTCTGCCATCCTGTTTTTTTTTTGTTTTGTTTTGTTTTTTTAGAAAAAATTTACGTCACAAAAATGTTGTTGCTCTTGGGATTGAACCTAGGTCTGGTGGCCTGAATGGTAGATAAGTGACCCACCCAGTCACGCCCTAGCCCTGGTTGCTGCTTTTGTTCTACAAATTATCCCTCAGCTGGAGTCTCCTCATTATGGCCTGAGGTTATCTGAGAAATGGTGGTCTAGGGTCAGTAGGCAGGCGAAGGTTCTTACGAAAAGTGAGCCTGACTGGAGAGGAGTGGCACTGAGAGATGGCTCCTGGGCGGGATCAGCCTGATCTTGGCCGCCTAGGTAAATAAAAGCCACTGATAAAAGCATGACCCTATGGGGGGCGGCAGGAGCATTCAGAGCTGGCTGCACTGTGGACCGTACGGCTGTTCCCAGTGGTCCAAGGTTGTCTTTCTTGTCCAGCACTTCTTTGGTGGATCAGTGTGCTGGATTGACCTGGGTTCGTGATTCTCAGTTAACTGAGCCTGGTGCCTGTGGAGATCAGAGGATGGTGCTGGGTCCCTTGGGACTGGAGTCACAGAGGGATACGTGCTATCCTATGGATGCTGGGAACTGAACCCAGGGCCTCCACAAGAGCCCCAAGTGGTTGTAACCACTGAGCCATCTCCCCAGTGCCTTTTCCCGACCTTTTAAAGTTGGTTGCTTGACATAGGTATGTCTGTGTTGGGATTTTACCGCCTGAAGTCACAGCATGTCACACACATGTCCTCTGAGCTCACATGTATTTTTTATTTTATTTTTTATTTTTTGGTTTTTCGAGACAGGGTTTCTCTGTGTAGCCCTGGCTGTCCTGGAACTCACTCTGTAGACCAGGCTGGCCTCGAACTCAGAAATCCTGCTTCTGCCTCTGCCTCTGCCTCCCAAGTGCTGGGATTAAAGGCGTGCGCCACCACACCCGGCGTATTTTTTTTTTTTTAATCTTTCTTGTGTAATGTCCTGGCTTATTTGTGGCATTTTCTAGGTCTTCTGCAGGCTGTGGTTTTGATTTTGTTTAGTTTTTAGATGGATTTTGCTTTTCTTGTGTGTACGTGGTGGTGGTGGTGGTGGTGGTGGTGGTGGTGGTGGTGGTGGTGGTGGCTGCTAAAGGAGTCCAGAGGATAGTTGCTAGGTGTCCTGGAGCTGGAGTTACGGTGGTTGTGAGCTCCGTGTTGTGGGTGCTGGGAACCAGATTCTGGTCTTACCTGCTGAGTTCTCTCTCCAGAACACCTCTCCTTTTCTCTGATTTATGAGAAAGGCGGGGATCCCCGGGAACCCCAACAGTCCTCTTTGCCTACTGAGTTTAGGATGGTAGGTGCGATTAACATACCAGGTTGTTTAACTTCTCTACTTTAAAATCTTTGTTGGGTTGGTTGGTTTGTTGAAAAGGAGGTATCTGTCCTGTATAGCCCTCCGTGACATGAGACTCACCATGTAAACCAGCCTGGTCTTGAACTTGGAGTGGGTCCCTCTGCTTTTCAAAGGGTGTGAGTTCATTGATTTGAGGGTTTTTAGGAGCTAGGGGTGGAACTCAGTGGTTGGGGGCTTGTCTGACACGTGTAGCCTGCGTCCCATCCAGCCTCCCCCCTCCCCCGCCCCCCTGCCCCCAAAATCAGTTTTTCGAACTTATTGAGGCTTTCTTTTCTTCTGTCTTTTCTTTCCTTATTTTTACCTTATTTTTAGACAAGGTCCTGCTGTGTAGCCCAGGGTAGCTTGGAGCTAACAGCAATCCTGCTGCCTCAGCCTTCCGAGTACTAGGTCATAGGCATGGACCACCAAACCTGGCTTCTTCTTTCCTTGTTTTAGGTTTAGGCTCTGTGGACAGAGATTTTGTTTGTTTTTCTGGATTTTGGACTTTCCCTCAAGGCTGATACAAACTCCTTGAGTACATTTGCATTCTGCCTGGTGGCAGGGAGCTGGTATCTTCTTTGTACCTATTTGAGTGGGCTTTGTGTACCAAGCTGTGGAAATTTATGTATATTTTCTCTTGTGTTTATGACTTTTATTTTAAAATTGCTCTGCACGTTTATGTTCTGTCGGGTCCATTCTTCTGTGTGTGGCTTGTCCCCGACCTTTGCAGAGTAGCTCTCCGCCTTCCACTCGTCTCTCATCCAGCATCACATCGTGGGCTTCGTCCACACAGCCTTGGGTTTATTTGTCCTCACTGCTGAATAGTGAATACAGTGTTTACCCACTGTAGGGTGATGGGCATCTGGCCTACTTCCGTTAGATCACGAGGCATCAACAGTCTCGGGTCTTCAGGGCATGCGCCTGGGTGTTCTGTCAGTCACAGCCAGGGTGTGGCAGCGATACCATGCCTTTCCAGTTGTGGCTTGATTAGCACAGCGCCAGCAGTGCCCAGAGCTGCCATGCATGGCCCCACAGGCTTGCCAGCGTGGTCCTGAGAGGGTGTAGTTTCTGCCTAGACTGATCTCCAGCTTCATGTAATTCCAGGAGCGGCCCCAGCAGCCTCTTCTTGTTGGCATTTGTTTAGAAATATACAAACCGATTTCTTAAATTTCTTTGAAAATGCAAAAAGCCAAAAATAATGTGGGCATTCCTGAAGAACAGAGCTGAGAGGCTGTCCCACCAGGTATGAGGATGTCATGAAAGCCACAGTAATGGAGGTAGTGACATAAAGACAGAAGGAACGGCCAGTGAGCTGAACCAGAAGGCTTTAGATAGCCTGTCTCTGCTGGTGAGTTTCCTGTCACCACTGTTAACACATACCTGTGGTAACTTACGTAAGAAGGACAAAGGTTTATTTTGGTCCACAGTTGTGCAGCGTCCGGTCCATGGTTGGCTGTCCCTGTGACAAGGCAGCACATGTTGATGGGAGCATGTGATGCTGGAGCCATTACCCACCAGGGAGGAGAAGGAAGGAAAGCCAGGCAGGGGCGCAGGCCTTTAGTTCCTTTAGCACTCAGGACACAGAGGCAGGCTGTTCTCTGTGAGTCAAGGCCAGCCTGGTCTACATATCAAGTACCACCAGGACAGCCTCAAAAGAAGGGGGAGGAGGACACTGGGCACAGCTCCTTTGAGCTGAAGACCAGCCACTAATCCCTATTTAAAGGTTTCAGCTTCTCCTTTATTGCCACCTTGGGGTTGGGGGAGGGGGCAGACTAGGCTTTGACTTTAGAACTTGAGTGGCTTTTGAGGTCAATAGTCTCACACCCTGGAGCCTGGGTCCTGGTCTTGGCTGGGCTCTTCCCCTACAGCACTGCTGCCTTAGGTGACCTGTGGCTGTCATTTTGGGGCATCTTTGCTTGTTTCTTCGAGCCCTTATTTTCCTGTTCCTTCTGGTGTCATCTTCTGAAGCTGAAGGCAGCCACTATCTTAAACAATGAGGCTGTTTTTGTTTGTTTGTTTGTTTGTTTGTTTGTTTTTAACCAAGTAAAGTCCAGAGGCAGGCAGCATTGGGACTTACTGTTCCAGTCTTCTACCCTCAGGGCTCAGCAGTCTTATCACTAAAAACTGGGTACTGAGGTAGCCATTGGTGGGCTGGAAGGAATGAATGGCCTGGTGTGGCGTTGGCTGCCTTGTGTGGACACCTTTTGAGGGGTGAAGGAACCTATGAGTCTGAACGGATTCTTTCTTTCCATAAGGGCTGCCGGCTGTTAGGTCTGCATTAGCAACAACCTCTGCGTGCTGCAATCAGAGCTCCCAGTTGAAGGGTGTGATGTGTTATAACGAGGAAGTCACGGTGGTAGAGCGTGGAGTCACGGTGCACTGTAGCCAGGAAAAAGAGCACGAGATGAATTCTGCTATTCAGTTCTTCAGTCCAGGACCACAGCCTTGCGATGCTGCCGCCCTAATCTAGAAACTCCCTCGGACACGCCCTGAGGCTGGTCTCCATGGTGACTCTCACCGGAAACTGTCGAGGGTTGGGAGTCGTTGCTTCCTTTCATTCTAAGGGGGCTCTTCAGGGGCTGAGGCAGACTGAGAGAAAACGCGTTCGTTGTCACCTGTTCTCCTGGTGTCTGATCTTTCTGTGTCTTGGATTAGTCTCTGGTTTCTCAACTCCAGGAATTTTTCTTGTGTTTTTAATTTTATGATTTCTTCCACTCTTCATTTAATGTGAGGCAGGGTGGGGGGAGAGGTTGAATAAGTGTGTGTGTGTGTGTGTGTGTTGCTGAAGCATACTTGGCTGAGATGTGGGGAGAGGACGCAGGGTGTGGTAGCCCCTCCTGGTTTCTCTTGCTTAGCTTCCTTTTTTACTTAGTACCCTTTACTGTCCCTGCGCCCTTTGACCTCTCTTAGCCAGGGTACTCAGTAGGGAAGTCTGGCAGGCTCATTCCTGGGCCTTTCTGATTCTGAGGCAGCCGCTACTTCCTGGCATCCCAGGGTGTGTTTCTTATGAATAACAGCCCTCATCTTGTGGCATGTCAGTCTGCTGCCACCGAGATTGTCCCTGGATTTCGAGTTCTTTCTCATCTTCATCTGGGAGGGTTCTAGAAGAGTAGGTGGTCCTTCAGCAGGACACCGCTGGGTGTCTGGGTGGTGTTGCTCTGAGTCCAGCCGATGGGACTAGTGGCCATTTGAGATGAGTGCACATATGTGCGAGACACAGCAACTGGAGTCTTGGGAGCTAGCCTCGGCGGCGGCACTGCCCCTCTATTCATAGTTCTGACTGAGATGTCTCCTGCCGCTGAGCACGGAGTCGCAGGAGAAAGCCTGCCCCCCTTAGCCCAGCCTGCTACAGCAGTTGAAGCTTTCTGTAGCACAGGCTCTGCATTCATCTGGGGGTTGGCATGTCACCTGGCGGTGGCTTCGAGGTAGCCACCTGTCCCATCTCCACTCCCTGGCTCCTCTTACCTCTGTGTTTTGACACAGAAGCCTTTTCGGGGAGTTTGTCCCCACTTCATCTTTGTGGCATGGAATTCCCAGAGGAGCAGGTTGTTACTGGGGTACCATCACTCCTGGGTCTGTCTTTCTGTGCCGAGTTGGGTTGAGCAGAGGCAGCAGAGACTGTGTGGTAGACAGGATGGCTTTCTCCCAGGCTGAGAAAGTTGCTGCTTCCTGCCTGAGGCCCATAACCGCATTCCTGTTTGCCCAAATGCCGGCTTGCTGTGGGTGACGTCATCCACAGAGAGGCCTTGGGTGTAAACAGTCACAGCTGCAGGGCTCAGGGACAGCTGCAGGTGGCAGGATGGCGGCCCCAAGTGCTCCTCTGCCTGTCTGTCTCTCTAGTTCCTTTTTAAAATTTCCCATATACACATATACACAAAGAGCAAATCTATTTAGAACTCGTGGATGGTATTTTTCTTTTTCGTCTTTTTAAAATTACTCTTTTTAAAATTTTCTTTCTTTTTTTGTTTGTTTGGGGTTTTTTTGGTTTTTTTCGAGACAGGGTTTCTCTGTGTAGTCCTGGCTGTCCTGGAACTCACTCTGTAGACCAGGCTGGCCTCGAACTCAGAAATCCGCCTGCCTCTGCCTCCCGAGTGCTGGGATTAAAGGCGTGCGCCACCACGCCCGGCTTTCTTTCTTTTTTTAAAAATTAATTTATCCTTTCATGTATTATATCCGAACCACAGTTTCCCCATCCTCCCTCTGTTCCTAACCTCCCCCTCCTCCCCCTGCCCCCACCTCCTCCCTCCCCATCCAGGCCTCCTCTGTTTCCTTTGAGAAAAGGGAAGGCCTCCCAGGTTGTCAACCAAACATGGCATAGCAAGTTGCAAAGATTAGGCACAAACAGGCAAACATGTCAGAAACAGTCCGTGTGTTCTCTCTGTTAGGTACCGCACAAAAACACCAAGCTACATGACTTTAGCATATACAGATGGTCTAGGTTAGACCCATGCAGGCTCCCTAATTGTCCATTCAGTCTCAGCCCCTGTGAGTTCAGGTTTGGTGATTTGTTTTTTGAGATAGGTTTTCTCTGTAGCCCTGGCTGTCTTGGAACTCACTCTGTAGACCAGGCTGGCCTTGAACTCACAGAGTTCTGCCTCTTCTGCCTCCTGTGTGCTGGGACTAAAGGCGTGTGCCATCACTGCCCTTATTTTCTTCACTTATTTTTTAGATACATGTTCACTATGCAGCCCTAGCTAACCTTGAATTCGCTGTAGACAGGTTGGTCTTGAACTCAGATCTGTCAAATGCAGGGATTGAAGACATAACCCATTATTCCCACCCCATGATTTTTTTTTTTAAAGTTGTTGTTGCTGTGCTGGGATGATACTTGGGGTCTTGTTTGTTCTAGGCAAGCTTTCTACCCCTGAGCTGCACACCACCCCTCATTGACCTCTTGAACTGGGAACCTAAACCCATAGTAGAACAGAGAGCAAAAACTGGAGGCAGGCAATTCACATCATGGTGGGTGTTTCCGAGCATCCAGGTGGCCTTGCTGGAGATGGGAGATAGCCCATAAATATGGGAGTTGCGTGCGTGCTTGTGTGCGCGCGCGCGTGTGTGTGTGTGTGTGTGTGTGTGTGTGTGTGTGTGTGTGCGCGCGCTTGTTTGATGCATGGCTGTAATCGTGTGAGTATCTGCTGTGTATGGGGTGAAAAGCCGGGAGCATGTTGCATCCGTTTTCTCTCACGCTCTACCTTAGTGCCCTGAGTTAGGGTCTCCCAGCCTGAGGTGGGCATTTTGGGCAGGTTGGCTGGTTGGTGATCTTCCTAGTGCTGGGACTCCAGGCTTGTCCAGCCGTTCTTTGCTCTCTCATGTGAGTACTGGGGACAGCACGCACGTATGGGAACTTTAAAGCTCTATCACGAGTGCAAAAAGAAAAAAGATGTTATGGAAAGAAAGCTGAGCAGCATAAGCACCCGTGCTGATTGTCCCTGTGTCCCTGACGTGGGAGTCGTGGAACTGGGACAGTGTGGTGGTGATTAAAGTGTGCCCACAGTGGACTGCTGGGCTCAAGAGAATTTTCTGAGAATTACAGTACACCTGTCTTCTGAAGGCTCATACAGGGGCTGGCCCACAGGTCCTGTACAATCACAAGTTGGATCTCGTGATTTCTGAGGGTGGACACCAGTCTGAAGACAGGTCTCCTGTGTGTGGAGGAGCAGGTCTGTTCAGCAGGAGCCCCAAGGTGGGTGGAAGCTCGGGCTTTCCGTGCTGTGCAAGATTGGAGGGGTAGGAGCTGCTGAGGTTGCACTGGGCAGGCACTGGCAGTCTGGGTAGACAACAGCCCCGGGGCATCTGTTCTGAGTCGAGAAGTCTGGGTCATGTGTGGGTTTTTTTTTTTTTTTTTTTTTTTTTTTTTTGGTTTTTTTCGAGACAGGGTTTCTCTGTATAGCCCTGGCTGTCCTGGAACTCACTTTGTAGACCAGGCTGGCCTCGAACTCAGAAATCCGCCTGCCTCTGCCTCTGCCTCCCGAGTGCTGGGATTAAAGGCATGCGCCACCACACCCGGCTCATGTGTGGTATTAATGCCCTGTGTGGACCAGGTTGACCTGAAACTCCACACCTTCCTGCTTCAGCCTTAGTATTGTAAACCACCACAGCCAGCTCACTGTCCTGTTCCTTAAAATAGATCTAGCAAGTTCATCTGGTGTATGTGTTCGTGTGTGCGTGTGTGTGTGTGTGTGTGTGTGTGTGTGTGTGTGTGTGTGTATGTATGTGTATGTGTGTTTACTATGTTTAGCATCGAGCCCAGTGCCTGTGCAGGCTAGGCAGGTCCTCTCACTACTCACTCAGCTACACACCAGGTCCCTTTCATCCTTTATCTAATCCCTGAGGAATCTGGCCTTAAGTCACAGCTGGGGCTGGGTTGGGACAAGCTGCAAACCCAGTGTTTCAGACTTGGGACTGGGGAGAGATGTAAGGGCTTGGCAGCGGGCTCTGGACCGGACAATGGGCTGATGGGAGGCTGATTGAGGTTAAGCTCTTTGCTTTCTGAGTCGTAGCCCTGATGAAGGAAGGGGCCTGAGGACTACAAATGGAGGTTGATGTGTGTCAGGCCATGGAAAGGCTGTGAACTGAGTGTAAGAGAACTGAGCCTGGGAAGAAAGAGGCTTTGCTTCTTATTTTAGTTTTTGGTGCTAATTTGGGCTCAGAGTCCTCTGGTAGTATCTCCCGTAATAAACCATTGGCTCATTAGAACCCCACAATTCAGACCTGTTTCCTCTATGCCTGCCTGCCTGCCTGCCTAACTGCCATCCATCCATCGAGATAGAGTTTCTCTGTGCAGCCCTGGCTATCCTAGAACTTGCTCTGTATTCTGTTGACCACACTGGCTTCAAACTCAGGGATCTGCAAGCAGATTGTCCCTAGTGAGGTCTCCATAGAGGAGAAGAGAGCCTTGGCTGTGGTGTTTCAGGCCTGGCTTCAGCTGTCTAGACGGACCAGCTTCTGACTCGGAAAGGACATGTGGGGTCACTACCTTTTCCTAAGGGCTACCCCTGCTTTGCTGGTGTGTGTGTGGGTGTGTGTGTGTGTGTGAGTGAGTGTGTGGTATGTATGGTGTGTGTGTGTGAGTGAGTGTGTGGTATGTATGGTGTGTGTGTGTGTGTGTTGTGGTGGTGTGTGTGGTGTGTGTGTGTGTGTGAGTGAGTGTGTGGTATGTATGGTGTGTGTGTGTGTGTGCGTTGTGGTTGTGTGTGTGGTGTGTGTGTGCGTTGTGTGTGGTGTGTGTGTGTGTAGGTGGTGTATAGGTCAGAGGACAGCTTGGGCGTAAGTTCTCTCCTCCCACCTTTATGTGGGTTCCTGATTGAACTTAGGGCACCAGGCTTGAGAGGCAAGCACTTAACTGTTATTCTTTGAAGATGTATTTAGATTTTAAAAAATATATAGCCCAGCGGTGGTGGCGCACGCCTTTAATTCCAGCACTTGGGAGGCAGAGGCAGGCGGATTTCTGAGTTCGAGGCCAGCCTGGTCTACAAAGTGAGTTCCAGGACAGCCAGGGCTATACAGAGAAACCCTGTCTCGAAACAAACAAACAAACACACACACACACACACACACACACACACACATATATATATATATATATATATATATACTTTTATGTGTTTGAGTGTTTTACCTGAATGGTGCGCTGACTCTAGGAGGGGTGGGAGAGTCGGGTCACCTGGAACTGGAGATACTGATGGTTGTGAGCCACCTCATAGGTGCTGGGAACCAGGCCCCGGTCCTCTGCAAGAACAGCAAATGCTTTAACCACTGAGCCATCTCTCCACTCCCTCTTTTATTTTTTAAAAAAGATTTATTTATTATTATACATAAGTACACTGTAGCTGTCTTCAGATACATTAGAAGAAGGCATCAGATCTCATTACAGATGGTTATGAGCCACTATGTGGTTGCTGGGATTTGAACTCAGGACCTTTGGAAGAGCAGTTAGTGCTCTTACCCTCTGAGCCATCTCACCTTCTGAGCCATCTCTTTTATTTTTTGAATTATGTGTGTGTGTGCGCTTGAGTGTGGGTCTGTGAAAGGGTGTGCCCGTGAGTGCAGGTGCCTACAGGGGCCAGAAGAGGGGCTTAGATCTCCTGGAGCTGGAGTGACAGCTCAGATCCTCTGTCAGAGCCCTGTGCACACAACCTCTGAGCTGCCCTCTGTCCTTACGCCTGCTTTTCTGAATGCCACATAGAGAAGTCCTGAAGGAGGTGGCCCAAGCTGGGCTGGCCCATGCTGACATCTGTGGAATCCTCTTGCTTGGATTCCTCTTCATTTCCCTGCTCTTTTTACCCGTACACCAGCGGTCAGGCAGAAAGCCGGCAGCTTGGGGTTGCTCTGATCTTGCTCTTGCGAATGAGGTTTCTGTGCCCCCATGTGTTATTTTTACTGTGCCGCTTACCCATTTACGGTGATGTGTCAGGCAGGAGGTCCCAGCACAGCTCCGGGTGCTCATTGTCTGGCCTTGTGTATATGAGACGGTTGGGACTTTCTGCTCTCTGAGTACCAGCTGGCTGCTCTTATGTCTGTGTCCCACAACACCAAGTGGTCCAGTGTTTGGAGCATGTATTGGCCTGTGAGCGTTGAAATGTCTGAAATAAACTGGAATTAGAAAACATTTCTTTTTTCAGGCAGCGTTCATATATGTAACCCAGGCTGACCTTGAATGAATGGTTTTCCTGTTTCTACCTCTGAACGGCTGAGGTTACAGGCATCACTGCTCCTGGCTCTGGGCCTTCCTAAGGCAGATGCCTTTTGGCAGATGCTGGCACAATGATGGCTGTTTTGACCTTCTGCCTGGGTTTTGTGTTATTCTTTAATTTTTGAGTGAGATTTAATAAGTAAATTTATGAAAATTAAAGTTTAATTTTTGTTACATTTTAAAAATGTGTGTGTGTATTCATGTGTGTAATGTGTTTGAGGACACTCATGCTATCGTATGTTGTGAGGTAGTCAAAGGACACCTTGAAGGTGGCTACTCTCTGTCTACCTCATGGCTTTGGGGAACAAGCTCGGGTGACAGTAGGCCACCAAGTCCGGAAGCGAGACCACATCTTTTTTTTTTTTTTTTTAAATATTTACTTATTTTATGTATGTGTGTACACTGTAGCTGTCCTTAGACATACCCGAAGACGGCATCAGATTCCATTATAGATAGGTGTGAGCCACCATGTGGTTGCTGGGAATTGAACTCAGGACCTCTGGAAGTGCTCTTAACCGCTGAGCCATCTTTCCAGCCCAAGGTCACATCTTCATCCGGGAGAATAGAGAGCAAGTGAGCCAAGCTAAAACTCTACTGACATGAGAGACTTCTCCCGCAAGGCTGCACCTCCTCGAGCCAGGGTTCTCAGCCTTCCCAGTGCTCATGCTGTGGACCCCCAACTATAATGCTAATTCATACCTAATTTCACTACTGTTAGGCTTCGTGATGTAAATATTTGAACTGATGTTTTGGAAATTTCTTGCCATAATCTGGGACTGAGTGTTTAAATATTTGAAGCCATGGGGGAGGGGCAGTTCTCATTCACACCTGCACATCAGGCCTGGCCACAAGCACCATTGTCCTGCTGAGCTCTGTCACGGATCCTGTAGCCGGTTCCTAGGTTTTTTTACCTCACCTGCTCACCTGGGGCAGGTTCTGCTGTCTTGTCTGATGATGGCCTGCCTCACCTTCCATATTTACCTCCTTTCCTATGGGTGCCTCCCAGCCGTCGCCTTAGCTAGCTGTGCTCGGTGGTATAGCCTCTCCATGTGACCACCGTGCTCTGAGCTGGCAGAGGTACTTGATGCTCTTCCCAGGTCTTGAGGGCAAAGACTGAGAAGGCAGGAGATGGTACTAGGGAGACTGTGAAGAGAATGGGCTTTCCCTGAGAAAGCCTGGCCTGTGAAGTCAGGGTGTGAATTAGGGCTCTGTCATCCGGCACTGACATCTGCAGGCCGCCCGTGAGCGCCTGGGCTGACGGCTGTCAGGATCCACCGTTGTCTTCCTGCCTACTGCAATCACGCTGGTGCCGCCGCAGCAGTAGCTGCAGCCCGGAGTCTAGGCCCTGGGCTCTTTGACCTTGGATAAGATCTCAGTCCCAACTACTGGACGTGAATGCTGACACAGGGGTATCTTCTAAAAGGGTGTTGTGAAGAGTCAGGGACCTGTGAGTGCCTGGGGGCGGGGGTCCGGTGCTCAGGAATGCCATGGCAGCTGTCGCTGCCCCCACCCCACCCCCAACCCCCAGTCAGGCCGGTCCAGATTGCCTGGTCAGTCACCTGACACTGGCTTCTACCCAAATGCAGAGTGAAATTAATCCTGTTACCCGGAAATGGCTTTTGATAAAACTGTGTGCTGGGAGATGGACCCTGTGGAGGACTGCCAGCCAGAACCTGCTGGACAGGCGGGCCCTGTCTGGAGAGGCGTGGCCTGGGTGTCAGTGCCTTTGTTGGCCGCAATCTCTTGGGTGGCTTTTGTTTCATCCCAGCCTGGGCCCCTGCCATCTTTAGATCACGTGCCAACGTGTGCATACTTAGACTTCTAAATAGCTTGTCTTTATTAGTGCTCTCTCTAGAGTTGTCTTTGTGAGGGATATTTTTCCTCATCTGCCTAAAAGCAGTATTTTCTCTTTAGCCAGTGATTTTTTTTGCAGTGCATCTGAGCCTTAGCTGCTGCTGTAGGGCAGGAGGGTCCCAGGCTGGCCACAGCGTCTGCAGTGTCTTCCAGTTTTCTCTATGCTACTAACGTTCCAGGTTAGATTTTGTTTGGAGATAAAAAGAGGTTGTCACCTGCAAAAAGAACAGAAGGCAGCAGACAGCTGTGGCTATGCGCCAGGTTGGGCCACGCTCCCAGCCAGGACCTGGAGTGTCTGGGCCAGTCCTGTCCCATAGACCCAGGTGTGAGTGAGGCTGCAAGGCACTGGGCCCTGACCTGCCCAGCAGGGCCCCCGGCAGCTTCCTGATTGACAGGCAATGCCTGCCCAGGCTTGCTTCCTGTCGTCCTGGCCCCCAAGCTGGGGGTGGGTGGGAGTGTGTGAGGATGGGTAGAAGATGGGCAGATATCTGGAGCCGCTTGAAAGCCCACTGACAGCCAGGGCTTCTGTGCTGTGCTGTGAGAAGCAGCTGGCAGGCGGAAGAGCCAGGTGGGTGTGGGCTGGGCCAGGCCTCAAACATGCAGGCTCTGGAGGAGAGTTAATGTGGGAATTCTGACAGCTATGGATGGTAGCTGACTGAAAGACCCATACAGTGTTCTAAGCAAGATCTGTAATGTACTTTATAAAGAGCCAGGTGTAAAATGTCTCCACCTTTTAGGGTGCACATGACTCCCAGTGCAAATTCCTCTGGTGCTGTGTGCCTGGGCAGACCACCTTCCACTTGTGTGGTCTCCACCTGTGACTGTTGATAGAACCCAGGCCCGGCCCTTCCCAGCCACTGAGGGGTTGTTTCAGTAACTTCCCCTGTGCCTGGGAAGAGATGGCTGGTTTGACACAGAAATAAGAGTCACATGAGCCGGGTGTGGTGGCACACGTCTTTAATCCCAGCACTTGGGAGGCAGAGGCAGGTGGATTTCTGAGTTTGAGGCCAGCCTGGTCTACAAAGTGAGTTCCAGGTCAGCCAGGGCTATACAGAGAAACCCTGTCTTGAAAAACCAAAAAACCAAAAAAACAACAAAAAAGAGTCACATGGCTGAACTTGGCTAGAGTTGTCCTTTGCTTGAGAGTTCTTGACCTGTCAGCAGTGTGGTGACTGAAGTCTGGGATACCAAAGGTGTGTGCAGCAGCTTCCAAACTCAGCGCACTGCTGGGCAGCAGGGGTGCGGGCCTGGGTTCCATCCCTGGGTTAAGATTCCCAGGCCCTGCACTTCCCACGCTCAGGGCATCACAGGAACATCATGCCTTTGGAGTGGCTGCATTAACTGGGAACACACAGTTCAAGAAGCAGTTGTGGGTGGAAGCTGGAGAGATGGCTCAGTGGTTAAGAGCACTGACTGCTCTTCCAGAGGTCCTGAGTTCAATTCCCAGCACCCACATGGTGGCTCACAACCACTGGGATCCAATTCCCTCTTCTGGTGTGTCTGAAGAGAACAACAGTGTACTCACATACATAAAATAAATAAATCTTAAAAAAAAAAGCAGTCCATTTTAGTTGGACTTTGGCTACTTTTGGTTCCTTCTTTCACCCTTTCAACCCTTTCAAGAAAAAAAGGAAGGAGATCCCTGAGTAAGGTGAGTGGGGGGGTCTGAAAGGGGGGAGGCGTTATCATTAGACTGCTTCCTGCTGATTGGGGCGTCCAATTCCTTGGGGGTAGTTTTTTCTTTGTGCAGTACTACTTAACAAACTGTGACCAACAACAATGAACCAACATTTATATGTACCCCCTGAAAAGTCCACCGAATGCAACCCGTCACTCAATTGCAGAAACTCTCTGCACCTGCAGAACCATCTACGCTAGAGCACAAGATACATCACAGTAGCTGTAGACAGTCTGGGGTGGCCGCCTGCATCCCACACCTGGGATTAAAACGAAAACATATTCTTAAAATATTTCTGTTTTTAAAGAAAGCAGAATTCCAGAATTGTCACTACAGACCCTCACCGCCCAGATACGTTTTAAATCCTCAAGAGGGGCCTGTGCTTCTCTTCTGCAGTGCTGGGATTTGCTTTCTCAGGTTCCTTGGGGTGGGGGATGGGCCACCCCTAGCCTCTCTGGTAAGTACCAGGCAGGCATCCGGAGGGTGCTGTCACCTGGTCAGTGCCAGATCAGAGATGACTCGACTCATAAAGGCACTTGTTGTCAAGCCTGAAGACCCAAGTTTAGTCCCTGGATCCCACTTGACGGAAGGAGAGATCTGAGTCCTGTGAGTTGTCCTCTGACACAGGAAATATTTACCTTAGTGGAGCAGTGGTGGCATGTGGATTAACCATGTGGTTAATCCCAGCAAGAGGCAGGTGGATCTCCATGAGTTCGAGGCCAGCCTGGTCTACAGAGTGGATTGCAGGACAGCTAGGGCTACACAGAGAAACCCTGTCTTGAAAAAAATCAAACCCAGCTATGCGCACAAGAATGGCCTCAAAGGGCTCCATGCTCCTGTCTCACCAGTGTCCATTTTGGTTTTGTTCTTTCCCTTTTTTTGGACATAGGTCTCACTGCGTAGCTCAGTTTTTAATTAATAATTCATCCGAGTTTAAGCCAGTGCTGCTATGTCGAGTGCTGCATTGTGTGGCTGGGAAGGAGGTGCCGGGCAGGGCATCCTCCTCACTGGTCACTGTACTGTGGTCGGGAAACACAGGAGTGTGGCTGCCGTTTAGTGTGTGTCTCTCTGCCAAGGTCAGAGATGGTGGCATGCCCCTAACTGATGGTGAGGCGGGGCTGTGTCTAGTTTGTCCTTTGTTGTGCCCAGGCTTGGCCTCTCGTAGGGTTAGCACGTGCATGTGATAGCTTCTGTTTTTGTAGTAAATTATTATACATATTGAGTGGTTTGAAACCCAGACCTCTTCTGCTTCTGTGTGCCAGAGCTGTGTCTCCCAGGCCTAAAGCCAGGCTGCCAGCAGGTCTGCCGTGCGTGCGTGAACCCCGAAGGCTCTAGGGCAGAATCCTTTTCCTTGGGCCCTGCCTCCTGCAGCTCAGTCCCTTCCTCTGTCTTCCCAACCGCCTCTACTCTCCCATCTCGCTCTGACTGACCCTGTTGTAGGGCCCTCCATGACTGCATTGAGCGTCTCACACTGTACAAACTGGTTTGCCACCCCCAGGACCTTAGCTTAGTCACATCTACAGCATCCCTTTGCTGGCGGGCTCTGGGAGTGAGGACTCTTGTTCTTGGTCTAGAGACCTTGTAACATTGGACAGACCTAGCCACAGTCCCTGTTTATAATCCATCTTGCTGCCTCTGGACAGGTCTCTACTCCATCCTTACCCTTAGCATTTATATTTCTTTCAAACAAATAATATTAAAAATAAAAAAACCCAAACAAACCTATCATTTGGTTTGAGGGTACAAAGATGGCTACTGCCATGCCTGTGTTTCAGGTTGGAAGCCACCCTGTCGCATCGCACGGTGAGCATTGGGCTTGCATTCAGGGTAAGGCATATGTGTGTATTCTATGTTCTTTTTTTTTTTTTTTGGTTTTTCGAGACAGGGTTTCTCTGTGTAGCCCTGGCTGTCCTGGAACTCACTTTGTAGACCAGGCTGGCCTCGAACTCAGAAATTCGCCCGCCTCTGCCTCCCGAGTGCTGGGATTAAAGGCTTGCGCCACCATGCCCGGCTTCTATGTTCTTTTTATAACAGCTTGAGTTGTGTGTGTGTGTGTGTGTGTGTGTGTGTGTGTGTGTGTGTGTGTGGCTGTGTGTGCCTGCAGGAATTTGTGTGCACTGCATGTGTGCAGATGCCCTGGGGCCAGAAAATGGTGGTTACGAGCCACCAGGCAGGTGCTGGGAACTGAGTGTGATCCTCTGTGAGAGCAGTAAGCACGCTTAGCCACCAGGCTGTCACCCCAAGTCCTCTGTGAGAGCAGTAAGCATGCTTAGCCACCAGGCTGTCACCCCAAGTCCTCTGCAAGAGCAGTAAGCACGCTTAGCCACCAGGCTGTCACCCCAAGTCCTCTGCGAGAGCAGTAAGCACGCTTAGCCACCAGGCGGTCACCCCAAGTCCTCTGCAAGAGCAGTAAGCATGCTTAGCCACCAGGCGGTCACCCCAAGTCCTCTGCAAGAGCAGTAAGCATGCTTAGCCACCAGGCGGTCACCCTAAGTCCTCTGCAAGAGCAGTAAGCATGCTTAGCCACCAGGCGGTCACCCCAAGTCCTCTGCAAGAGCAGTAAGCATGTTTAGCCACCAGGCGGTCACCCCAAGTCCTCTGCAAGAGCAGTAAGCATGCTTAGTCACCAGGGCTGTCACCCCAAGTGTTTTGTGTTTGTTTTTTTATTTTCGGGTTTTTTGTTTGTTTGTGTTTGTTTCAGGATAGAGTTTCTTTGTGTAGCCCTGGCTGTCCTGGGCCTTGCTTTACAGGCCAGGCATTGTGGGGAGTATGGAATGCAGCTCCAGGGATGCCTGTTGTGGCTGCTTTATTGGGTTCTTACTTACAACCCCAAACACTAGGTAGAAGAGAAAGGTTAGAGAGGAAGGGGCATAGACCTCTTTCAGCCAACAAAATAGACTACCTCCTGCTGCTTGGGGCTTTGGGTGCCTTGGAGGCAAGTCCAGTCTTCGACAGGACGTCTCCAACGTCTCTTGCTCAGGACCACTTGACAGACTGCAGCAGCAGCCTTCACCACAGGCCCCCTCGGCTCTCTCACACTCTCTCCAGAGTGCCCAAAATCAAACCATCTGTAGCTTGCAAAGATCACAGTTAGGGGAGTGGACAAGCTGAAGCAGCCCCATATGCCATACCTGAGATTAAACCAGAAACGTAGTCACATAATATAACTGGTTTTTTTTTTTTTTTTTTTTTTTTTTTGGTTTGTCAAGACAGGGTTTCTCTGTGTAGCCCTGGCTGTCCTGGAACTCACTTTGTAGACCAGGCTGGCCTCAAACTCAGAAATCCACCTGCCTCTGCCTCCCAAGTGCTGGGATTAAAGGCGTGCACCACCACCGCCCAGCTGGGTTGTTTTTTATTATATGATTTAAAGATTTATTTACTTATTATATGTAAGTACACTGTAGCTGTCTTTAGATACACCAGAAGAGGGCATTGGATCTCATTATGGGTGATTGTGAGCCACCATGTGGTTGCTGGGATTTGAACTCAGGACCTTTGGAAGAGCAGTCAGTGTTCTTAACCACTGAGCCATCTCTCCAGCCCATAACTGGGGTTTTAAAGAAACCAAAACTCTCCCTATAGATACCTGACTGCTGGGAGTTTCTGTCCAAGTCATTCTTCTGTTTCAGATTATTATTTTGAGTTGACACCAGTGTGTACTACCCAATCCTACCCAGTTTATAAGGAAGTGGACTTTGTGAAGCTTTTATTTTATGGATATGAGTGTTTAGCTTGTATGTTTGTCTTGTGTATTGTGTGTGTGCCTGGTGTTGGTGGAGTCCAGAAAAGGGTATTGGATTCCCCTGGAACTGTGGTTACAGCTGATTTGAGCCACCATGTGTTGGGATTCAAACCTGGGTCCTCTGGAAGAGCAGTCAGTGATCATAATCACTGAGCCATGCCTCCAACCCGCACAGCTTTATTTTTGGCAAGGCAGTTGTCTCTTTTTCTGGAATGTGGTCTGGCATCTCGGTGTGTGTGCAGTGTGCAGCGGTTAGATCTGGGTGGCTCTCACAGGCCCATCGCTGCAGACACGCGTTGTTTATTTGGGTAGGAACTGTCCATACACTCTACCTGCTGTTTTGAGGTACTCCATTAATCACTGTCCTCCCTGACTTTCCTGTTCCACTTTAGACTGTGCAGACCTCCAACCCAGCAGTCTTCCCTCCCTCCCCTCTCCTTCCCTTTGACCTCCCCCATTTCCCAGCGTCTGGTTGGTACTGTCTGCTTCTTGAAGATCAACTTTTAAAAAACTTAATGTGTTTTACACATGCATCGTGTATAAAATTGAGAGGACCGCTTGTGGGAGTTGGTTCTTCCCACTCTGCGAGCTCTGGGGATAGAACTCAGGTTGTCAGGCACAGTAGCAGGCACTCACTATCTTACCTCCACGTGTAAGTTACTGTATGTGGAGTGTGTCTTTGGACAACATGGTGCTCAAGTGAGGATGTTAGTTAGCTTCATTTTTTTTTCTCTTTTTTATGGCTAGGTAATGTTCCATGTACACTTCTGTACATCTGCCCACAGACCCTGGTTGAGTGTGTGAGTATTGGCTGTTGTGACTAGAGCTGTCCAGACATGGCGGTGCGGCTATGTCTTCGCATCTGCATAAGTCCTCAGGAGCTCTCACATTGAAAACCTCCACACTCTGCCTCGGGGCTTCTCGTTCATGGCAACTGTTACTTCTCTGTGCCATCTCCAACATTTGTGCGTTCTCCCCTCTCTCTTTGGTGATTAGCAACTGTGACTGGGGTGACATGGTGTCCCTCAAACATCATGGAGACTTTTGAGTCAGCATATACTTGAGGTTCTGTGAAATGCTAGTTATACTGAAGAGGCTCAGACCTGGGCCTGGGGAAGAACGTGGTTAGTGGAACAGATAGTACTCATCCGCAGAGGTTTAGGAGAGGGAGAGCCAACCTGTGGATGTGGATCAGCCCCATCATGGTCCCAGGTACTCTTTGCTCCTGACGCTCAGTGTTCCGGGGCTGGAGATGGAGCTGAGGGTTCTCGCTGATCGTGGGCCAGTGAGCACTGGAAGTTTCTGGCCATGCGCTGTAAAATTCTCCAGGACTCCATAGTTGTTTACATCCTTGGGCTTGGCCCTGAGTGGGTCTGATGCTCCCTGTACCAAGTCCATTTGCTTTTAGATAGCTTGGTGTTCCTGGACCTTTCCTCCACCACAGCTGTGGGCTACGATTTGAGTGAGGAAGGGAATTACTACACAGCCAGGAGGCTGTGACCATGTTTAGAGGAAGGGCTGTCTTTCCGTGGGGGAGAGTGCCAAGATGGCCAGAGGGCTGTCCTTATACATGAGTTCCAGTCTTCCATGTGCATTGTCTTTTAAGATTTATTTCTTTTGTGTATATGAGTACACTGTTGCTCTCTTCAGACACACCAGAAGAGGGCACTGGATTCCATTACAGCTGGCTGTGAGCCACCATGTGGTTGCTGGGAATTGAACTCAGGACCTCTGGAAGAGCAGTCAGTGCTCTTAACTGCTGAGCCATCTTTCCAGCCCTCCATGTGCATTTTTAAAGTTAAGATTACTCTGTGTGTGTGTGTGTGTGTGTGTGTGTGTGTGTGTGTGCATGTGGAGGTCAGAGAACAACTTCCAGCGGTCATTTTTGTCCTGCCACTGTGGGTTCCGAGCATTGTAGGTTCAGCAAATGCCTTTATTGCACTAAGCTGTGCCTGCCTGCAACTCCCACATCCCCCTCATCCCTCCCTCCCCCGATTTTCAAGGCAGGGTTTTACTGTGTAGTCCTGGTTGTCCTGGAACTCAACAGAGTTTTACTCGCCTGTCCTTGATGGCTGGGATTAAAGGTGTGCACCACCACCTCCTGCCTCACATGCAGGTCTTCAGGGCATTTCCTGGTACACACTGTGCGTTCACACACTGCTGCAGCACCTGGCCAGGCCTGCTTTATGCCAGAGCTGACACCTGCACCTTTGATGTGTCAGGAGCCTGGGCTCCATCCACACAGATGTGACCTCAGTGGCTCTGTCTCAGCCTTTGTTTTGTGTGCCTGTTGTAACTGAGTGTTGCTTCTCGAGCTCCCTAGTCTAAGGTCATGGTGTACGGATCTATCTTAGGCACCATCTTACTGAGTGCCAGATGCCTCCCAGATACACTGATGTATTCTAGCCCAGGTAGCTTTAGGACAGACTCACAGGGCCGCAGATTCACTCTGACAGCTGCTTCCCTCTCCCTTTTCTTAGTCACCCTGTGAGGCCATTAAGGACATGTGACTGATACTCGGAGGATACGCTTGCTTTGTGTTCCATACTTTGCTTCCAGGGTTAGGGAGTCTTGGTCTTTGTACAGGCTTCAAGTTGAGCGTCTCTAGTCAAGGCTGATGTAGAGAAGGAAGACAGTGGTGAAGGTTGCTCGTGGCCTCAGTTTCATTGAGCAGAGCTCACTGATAGTGGATGGGCACTTGGTGTTGGAATGAATGAATGAATGAATGAATGGGTGAATTAAGAGCAGACAAGGAGAATGCTGATAGACATATTGAAAGGGTAGAAGCTTCCAGAGTTTTGAGGTTTTGTCTTAGTGGACGGGGGTGCTGGTTTATCACAGCCACCCTGCTCTGTTGCATGGCTGCTGTTTGTCCAGCCTGTCATACCAGCAAGTCTCAAGTGGGGGTGGGATAGTCCAGGCTATCTGCAGAGCAGGCCACCTGGAGCAGACACCTGTGGATGAACGCCAGGGACGTTTTCCTTGGGACAGTCCCTGGCTGTCTTTACATCTTCAGCATGTCCGAGATTCCTGAAGGATCTACTACTCTGAATTGTCAGATTGGTGACTGACCTCCTCTTTCCATTTCAAAGGCAAATCGGAAGCGGTGCCGAGAAAATTTCCTTACTAGATGACATTTCATCGCAATGTCCGATCGTTTGGGGCAAATAACCCAGAGCAAGGATGGGAAAAGCAAGTACTCGACTCTCAGCCTGTTTGACAAGTATAAAGGGCGGTCAGTAGGCGCTGTCAGGTCCTCAGGTAAGGCCCGGCCGATGGCCTCTGCGTTCTCTGCTTCTGTCCCTTGTAAGATGGCCAGGCCTGGCCTGGCGCTTGTGTCCCTAGCTGGTTTGGGCAGGCAGGTGGGTTGACAGTGTTTGCATAGCCTTCCCCCTCTCGGTTTCCTGGGTCTGACTTCGTAGTGGAACAAGTGTAGGATTTGCTGCCACCCACAAGGCCTTCCTGGGGGTTCTTGGGGCACAGCCAAGACCATGTCATATTGCAGGGGTGGTCACTGTGGGCTGAGCTTCTGGGCCTGGCTCCACCGTGGCTTAAGTTCCTGCAGCAGCCTCCTGCCAAGGTAGAATGTGCAGATCCCAGCAGTCCTTTGTCTCTCGTAGGGGGCGGGGGGAGGAGCTGGCAGAGGCTAGAGTGACTATCAAGCACTTGTCTTGGCTTGTCTTGTCTTTGCTCCTTAGTCTGAGCAGTGGTGTGTATTTTGGCCTCTCTCCTCCTGTGAGGTGTGTGCTCTACCCCATGTTCTTTTCCTTGCAGTTATTCCTAGACATGGCTTGCAGAGTCTCGGGAAAGTTGCCACAGCCCGGCGTATGCCACCGCCTGCAAACCTGCCAAGCCTGAAGTCTGAAAACAAAGGAAACGACCCCAACATCGTGATAGTTCCCAAGGACGGGACAGGATGGGCCAACAAGCAGGACCAGCAAGACCCAAAGAAGTGAGCCACAGGAGCGGGGTGACTGGGTGGGCTGGGCTGTCATGGGAGGCGCCCATGCAGGTGTGGCCATGCAGACAGAGGACAGGCCTCGGGGCTCGCTCGCACTCCGCTGCTTGCCTTTGCTTGGTCGGGCCTCCGGGCTGATTAGTGAGTAGCATTTCTTTGGATAACCATATTCCCCAAGGTAATGTGTACAGTGATGGAGACCTGTCCCTAGAGAACCACGAGGTGGGGGCAGGGGCCCTGTGTGCTCCATGTTAGAAGATCGTAGCTTGGCAGCGACAGCCTTAGGAGACCCGAGTCCTGAGCCATGTGCCTCAGAGAGCCAGCACAAGCTCCTCAGATGGGGTGCCTTCTGGGTTCTCGGCGGCTCTGTGTGAATCAGGGAGGAAGCCATGGTCTGGGAGGGGCTCCAGAGGCAGGAGCCCTCTGGTAGAGCTTGCTACTGGGTCCTGGGCTATTTAAACAGTTTCCAGCCAGGATAGTGGTGCACACCTTTAACCCCAGCACTCAGGAGGCAGAGACAATCATATCTCTATAAGTTTGGTCTGCATAGTCAATTCCAGGCTAGCCAGGGCTACATGGCGAGACACTGTCTCAAACAAAAACAAAACAAGAAATATTGTGCAGTCAGTTTGTGAGGGATGCTATGGATTGGGGGGTATATCACGACTGTTGGGGTGGTTGTTTCCAGTCAGGTCACTGGGACTTCTGTACCTGAGGGTTCCACCTTCAAGGAAAGCTAGTCCTTAGCTCCAGGGGTGGCTACCAGGGCACTGTGGTGTACCCATGGGATAGTAGCCTGATGCAGAGGACACATAGGTGTCAGCTGGTCATCGTCCATTTGGATGGTACCTACCAGCTCTGTGGTAAGAAAGCTGTGCGACAGTTGAGTGGGCTTGTGGAGCCTCTGCTTCTGGGCTGAGGAGAGGAGGCCACAGAGCGCCACCCTGCTTCTTTGGTCTCCCAGCAGTGGTAGAGGCAGTGCCAGACACCTGCCGAAGGCCTCGTGCTGAGGACAATGAATGGGGGGCAGTTGAGGAGGCTCCCCATCCCTGGCCTGCTCTCCTGTGGGGACTTGGAGCCTAGGTTTGGGGATACAGAGGTGCTACTACCTGGACGCTTCAGTTTGTCATTTTTGTGACTGGTGAGTGGCTAGGGTTAGATTGTCAGTGTGTCTGGAGTTTGCCTATCAGCTGAGGCCCTGGCAATGGCTGCTAATCGCCGAGTGGGCTGTCAAGTGCAAGGCTCTACTGCAGCTAAGTGGAAGGCTCCTACCACCCTTCCTGTTCCTCTCAGACAGTGGGCACACGCTGCAGCCTATGTGGAGGTAGTTGGTGATAGTTTGGTCTGACAGCTTCATCCCTGTGATCGTGTGACTGGGTAACTCACAGAGAATGCCCAGCGACCTGTGCCTGTGTGCGTCTAAACCACTGCAGTTCTGTCTGTAATGGGGAAGAAAGAGGAGCAGGAACTAATTAACTTATGGCTAGTCATCATTAAAGGAATCTTCTATATAAAAAGAGCTCTAATAGGCCGTGAGAAGAGACTGTGGAATCATATGCATGGGCTATCTTGTGTTAAAAATATTACATGAACATATGTATACTGAAATCTGTGGGAATTGGAGCTTATGTATGGGGGATGAGATGGTAATGTCTGTTATTTATATTTATAAACTTATTTTTATTGAGTGCAGGCATATGCTGAGGCAAGATAGAAGTCTGTCAGTTGTCAAAGCATTTGCTCTGAGTGGGTGGAGAGGAGCTCCGGCCCTCACCGCAGTGACTCAGTTTCTCCAGTGACAGCTCTTCTTTTCCTTCCTTCAAGCTCATTTGACAACTGTCAGAAGCAAGCAGCAGACTGCCCCATGTCCTGGGCAGTGTCACCGAGTCAGCCTAAGACATGGGTCACTATCTGGTCACTGTTACTGTTGAGGCAGGCAGATGCCCTGCACAGAGGCTGACCCTACTGTGCATCCTCCCCTTTCTAGTTCCAGTGTGACGGCCTCTCAGCCGCCGGAGTCGCAGCCGCAGCCGGGTTTGCAGAAATCTGTCTCCAATTTGCAGAAACCGACACAGTCTATCAGTCAGGAGGTAGGTGCTGGGTCCCCGTCCTCACATCCCCTATCAGCCCTGGTGCTATTT
>LR750246.1:59394-136251 GCA_902729485.2 Mus minutoides
CCTCCCCTCCCCTCTTCTCCTCTTCCCCTCCCCTCCCCTCTCCTCTCCTCTCCTCGACAAGGTCTTACTGTGTGGCTGGCCTTAGGCCACAGAAATCTGCTTGCCTTGCTTTTGCTGGGATTAAAGATGTGCGCCACCATGCCTAACTTTTTTTTAAAAAAAGATTTATTATTATACATAGGTACACTGTAACTGACTTCAGACACACCAGAAAAGGGCATCAGATTTCATTACGGGTGGTTGTGAGCCATCATGTGGTTGCTGGGATTTGAACTCAGGACCTTCGGTAGAGCATCAGTGCTCTTACTCGCTGAGCCATCTCACCAGCCCCAGGCCTAACTCTTTTTTTTTTTTTTTTTGGTTTTTTCGAGACAGGGTTTCTCTGTATAGCCCTGGCTGTCCTGGAACTCACTTTGTAGACCAGGCTGGCCTCGAACTCAGAAATCTGCCTGCCTCTGCCTCCCGAGTGCTGGGATTAAAGGCGTGCGCCACCACGCCCGGCCCCAGGCCTAACTCTTACCACCTGTCTTGACACTTTGATTTTGTGTTGTCCCCTGGGTACAAAGCTGTTGTCTGCCGTGACTGGAAGAGTATGTGTCTGGAAGCCTTTGGCTTCTCCAGGACACCTCTTTCTGCAGTGCTGAAGCCCCCATGTCTATCCCATGCCAGGCCACAGTTCCTTGGCCTGTGACATCACAGCGCGGAGTTGTCTTCCTGTTTCCCAGATTAAAAACTAAGCGGGATTACAGCCCTGGTGCTTCAGATTTAGCTCTGCAGAGAGAGCTCAGAAAGCACACTTGTGCCCTGACCCTGGCTCTGGAACCTGGGTAGGGTTCTTGGCAGCCACTGTAAGTAAGGAGGGCATGGGCTTTGCCAGCTTTGGCCATTGGAAGAAGGAGCCTGTCCCATACGGGTCATTTCATCTAGCCATTAACTCTTCTTAGAGGCTCTGGGGTTTTCTCACTTACTTGAGGGGGAAGGAAGAGGGTCACCCCGTGATTTGGGGACTCTTAGAGTGTCTTGACAGCCCATTGCCTTTGAAATAGAAGCCACCATCCCCTGTTAGTGTCCTGGTAAGGACTGTGTCATCCTGAGGCTATAGACACAGGTGACATGTGTGCAGAGAGAATGGTGGCAGCCCTGGTGCCCCTCTGCTCATAAGATGTTGGGCATGTCCTGTGTAGTCCATCAGGAGACATCTGCAGGCTTGCCACAGAAGCCAGCAAAGAAAACCCTTGTTTTCTGTGCTTAGGGCTAGGCAGATAGAGCAGACATATTCTGCATGAGAAGCAGGTCTGGGCCCCATTGGGAATCTGACCAGACCCTTCCAAGGGCATGGTGGGATTTTGCTTGGTTCATGGGTCACTAGCCCTGTCAACTTTCATCAGAGGCTGCCTGTAGGGCCAAGGCTGAGACAGGCAAGTGTGGATGAGCAGAAGAGGACGACCTCTCGGGAGTCAGGCCGGGGCCGGGAGGACCAGCCTTGTTTCAGAATGGTTGTGCACAGTAATTTTCCTGGGCGTGTTCCACACTCATCAGTGGCCCAGATTTGAGACATGTGCTGAAATCACGGTTGGAGTTTTCTCTCTGGAGCAAGACAGTACAACTCTGTGTGGGCACGGGACAACCTGGCAGTGTTTGCAGAGTTGTGCATTCGGGTGGGCATGGGCGTGGGCGGGTCCTCAGCGCTTGCTCATCAGCCGTGTTGCTCTGGGCCCCAGGCTCCTGACTGGCTGGGCCTGCTCTACTGAGAGCCCTGAAAGGTGGCCATCTGTCCTCTGCATGAGGCTTGAGTTTAACAAGCAACTCTCGCCTCGCCCCCTCTTCTGTTTGTGGACCTGAGGGTAGACCCTAGGCCTGAGTGTGCCAGGCCAGTGCCGTGCTGCTGAGACCGGCCATGGCTGAGTGCCACATTCCAAGGCACAGCAGGTTGGCTGAGCTGGCTCTTCTTGTTTCCTTCCTTTTCTTAGAACACAAATTCAGTGCCAGGTGGACCAAAGTCATGGGCACAGCTGAGTGGAAAGCCAGTCGGACACGAAGGTGGTAAGTGGGTGCGGATGGTTTGAATGGGGTGGGTGGGCAGGAGGGATTGGTCCTTTCCTTAGATGGGGGACCCTAGAAGCTGTGGAACCTTTCACAAAAGCTAGTGTTGGTGTTGCGGTGTCCTTTGTGAGTGAAGTTGGCTGCCAGTTCTGTGATGGTTGGCCTTGTTTGAGTTTAATATTGGTTACTGGAAGTGTTCTTCTATAGCTGGGCAGAGGAACCCCAACACGGGCCCTGATGGTCCTTCAGTCAGCGGCACTGTTTGGGGGTAATTACTGCCAGTGTCATGTTGCCACCGGCTGCTTCTCCCTCCCTGGCCTGGCACTAGCCCCAGCTTCAGGCATGCTTGCTGAGGAAGCCAGCAGTATGGGGATGCAGCAGCCATCGCAGACTTTCGCTCAAAGCCTTTGGAGGATTAGGTGGGGTTGGTTATTGTCAGTATCCCGGCTGGCAGGAAGGTCTGAAAAGGTCAGTCCACTGTGTGGCAACAGAGGTGAAGGGCTAGCGTGCTGCGGGATGAAGTGGTCAGAGTATTTGCAGTGGCTCAGGTAAACTGTGACTAGGTAGCTGTGTGCTTTAGATGAATCCTGGGCATGTGGCACAGTCCCTGTGGTCCTGGAGGTGAGGCCAATGTCAGCAGGTAGGTTGCTTGTTTGTTTTAAGATTGATTTATATTTATGTGTATGGATGTGTATCTGTCTGCATACCAGAAGAGGTCATCTGATCCTATGAGACTACAGGTACAGATGGTTGTGAGCCGACATGTGCTGGGAATTAAATTCAGGACCTCTGAAGGAGCAGACAGTGTTCTTAACTTCTGAGTCAACTCTCTAGCCCCCAGCAGGTGGTTTTGAGAGCACCATAAATTCAGAAGGCAACCTGAAGCCTTCTGGGTTTTCCACATTAGCTGGTGTACTTCTGTTCTGATGCACAGTGACGACCCAGCTATGTATGTAACCCTACCTGTGAGGGAGAGTGACACGTTGACTGGTATAGCTCCTAGGTGGAATCTGATGTTGCTCTTTCTGTGGGACACAGCCCTGGCAGCCTGTTTTACTCTTGTCCTCTGCCCTGGGGTTACCTTCCCACTCTTATGTGTCCCTGCAAGCCAGGGCTTTGCAACACCTGACTTCTGTTGGACATGGATGGCCAGCACAGAGGACATGTCTCTCTGCAGATCTGTTGTGGTGGAGAGGAAAGCCCATGTGTTAGAATGTTGTGTCCAGCGACTCCTGGAGCAATGGGCAGTCACAGTGTGCATAGCTTCACTCTGGATAGGTGGCTCAGCCGCACACCACGTGAGCCCTTTGCTGGTGGAGGTGAGGTGACAGATGGGCAGCAGAGGGCAGGCAACTGAGGTCCTCAGAGAGGCGGGTGGAGCAGCGACTGCTGTCGGCGGACACCCGGCCGTCTGTGTTTTCTATGAAGGTTAAGTGGTGTGTGTGTGCATGATTCCATACTCATCTGGGAATTCCGTGCTGCATGTAGGCAAGTAGTGTGTGTTCATATCTGTGCATGTGAAGGTCAGAGGATGGTTTTGTGTATCTTCCCTCATGAGTGGTACACCTCATTTTTTGCAACAAGTCCTCTGTCTTGAAACTCACTGTCTTAAATTACTTTCTGTTGCTGTGACATAACACCGTGACCAAAAGCAACTTGGAGGAAAAGTTTATTTTAGCTCACAGCTCATCATGAGTAGAAGTCTGTACAGGAACTCCAGGCTGGACTCTTACTGGAGGCAGGAGCTGATGGGGAAGTCATAGAGAGATGCTGCTTACTGGCTCACTCCCCTGGCGATTCAGTTTGCTTTTTTATATATGATCTGCCCAGAGAGAGCACTGTCTCTGGTTGGCTCGGTCCCAAACATTAATCAGTAACCAAGAGAATGCCCCACAGAGGTGCCTGCAATCTTATGGAGGCATTTCATAATTAAGACTTCCTCTTCTGATTATAACTATATGTCATGGTGCTTGGTACTGATTTTGTGTGTGTGTGTGTGTGTGTGTGTGTGTGTGTATGTAAAAGTGCAGGTGCATGTGTGGCACATTGCCCCTGTGTGGAGGTCAGACAGAGGTCAGCTTCCAGAAGTCAGTCCTCACCTTCCCCCTTGTTAAATGGGGCTCTCGTTTCTTGTCATTGTGTCCATGCACCAAGTCCTCTGGCCCAGGAGTTTCTGGATCATGGAGTCCACCACTCCTAGGGAGCCCTAGGACTACAGATCCTGCCCTTTTGTCCCGCAGTTCACATAGATGCAGGGATCTTAGCTTGATTCATTAGGCTTGCACTGTAAGTGCTTGGATCAGAGATCAAAGGTGTGTGCCCCTCCCCCTGTGAGGCCTGCTCTGATTTCCTTGCTTGCCAGTATTGGGTGACAAATGTAAAAGTGCTGAAATCTGAGGGATGCTAGTGTGCAGGTGTAGGGTTGAGTTACCTGTCAGAGTTTTATTTTTTGTTGCTGTGATAAAAGAAAGGAAGTGAGGGTTTAATTTACAATTCTAGTTTATGGTCCATCATTATTGGGAAGTGAATATGTCAGGCATTTTAGCAGTCAATATCAAAATTGGAGAGTAATGAATGCATGTATGCATGCATACTAGTGTTCAGCTTGCTTTCCACCCTTAAACAGCCACAACCCCATGCCTAGGGAATGGTGCTACCCACAGTGGGTGGGAGTTCCCACCCAATTAACATTATCAAAAGTATCCCCCACAGACATCCCCATTAGCCAACATGATCCAAACAGTCCTTCCTTGAGACTCCTTTCCCAGGTGACTATAGAGCAGTGGTTCTCCCCTTCCTAATGCCATGATTTTATTTTTAATACACTTCCTCATGTAGTGATCCCCAAGCCATAAAATTATTTTCATTGCTACTTTATAACTGTGATTTTGCTACTGTTATGAATCATGATGTAAAGGTCTGATGTGATCCCCCCTGGAAAGGCTTGTTCAGTCCTCAAAGCTAGAGAGTGTTCTAGAGTGTCAGATTGACAGCTAACACCAGCCACCTACCTTTTCTCAGTTTTGCCAGTAGAGGGTGAGGTTGCCCGATGCAAACTCACTTGGCAGGCTGTTCCCCACCAGCCTTTTCCACTGACTGTGGGAGCAAGCAGGCCACTGCTGCAGTGACCTGACCATTTCCCTGTGCACAGCAGTTTCAGTCAGCAGGTGCCTACGTATTGTACTGAAAACCTAGGGGTGTGGCTATAACAGGGCAGTGGTATCCCTCAGTTCAGTGGTGTGGTACACAGCATGGGCTGAGAGAACTAGTGCTTAAAAGACCATTCTCCTCTGTTCATCCAGGAAGAGATGGGATCTGTGTGTCAGGAGTGGAGTTACAATGTTAAAACAGGGCTGATCCTTCTAAGGGGGTTCTGGTTGAGCAGTGAGTGACAGCTGAAGAGAAATGGTCTTGGGGTTACATCAGGACCACACTTGGCTTGGCAGGTCTGGAGAAGGTTGGGAGGTGAGTCTCAGAAGTCACGGGCCAGAGCTTTGTGGGGGGTCTGGTGCTGCCCCTCACGAAGCAGTCTTAGCACCCGGTGACATCCTGTCCCCTCATCCTGTGTGAGCACTTGGCAGCTCCTGGGAACAGCTGAGGGAGTCCTTGTCACTGCCTGGCAGTAGAGATGCCCACCCAGCCAGGCCACCCGGGGCCCTTGGCCGACTCACCAGCTCCCTGTGTCTTCTCTGCCTCTCCTGCAGGTTTAAGGGGCTCAAGCCGACTGTTATCCTTCTCTCCCGAGGAATTTCCGACGCTGAAAGCAGCTGGAGGGCAGGACAAGGCTGGCAAAGAAAAGGGCGCCTTAGATCTGTCGTATGGGCCAGGACCAAGCCTCCGCCCTCAGAGTGAGTGGAGGGCAGCGCTGGCCTCAGGTCCTGCTGGCCTCAGGTCCTGCAGTCCTCAGGTCCTGCTGGGCACCAGACCCCTTGCACATGTCCCTGGCTGCCTGGGCCTGGGCATCAGAGCATGGAAGCAGGTAGCTGCTTGACATGTTTGTCCTGACTGCCTCTATCTGGCTTGTTCCTCACCTCTGGCTCGCTCCCTCTCACTGAGCTGAGCTGGGTCTTGCGATTTGTCCATTTATCATCCATTGCTCCTCTAAGCTGGGTACTGCTTCGTGGATACATGCAGGGTGCAGCTAACTTGATCAAGTCCCTGGTTCCATAGCCTGTTCCCATGCTCCTCCACATACTGACTGTCACTCCAAGAGTGTGTGTGTCACAGTCTGGCTTCCACCCTTCCCCAGCCATGTCAGACATGACCAGGTGAACCTGCAGCAGCCAGCACTGTTGCGCCCTCTGGTGCCAGGGATTAGGGCAGGCTTGCTGTGGGGGCTTTGCCAGCAGGCCTTCCGGGAGGGTTCTCGTGTTTAAGAACTGGATTTTCTGTCTGGCCTGATCAAGGAGGCCTCTTCTGTTGATGGTACTGACAGCAAGTTGGAGGCACTGTCCTGAAGCCAAGTGACCACAGCTACTTTACTGAATGTGCACACTGCCTGCCAAGGGGCTGGTCAGTGTTAGGTGAGCCCTGCTGTGACAGATGGGTCACCCCGGGGCTAAAGTGTGGAAACAGAACCATCTTCTAGACGGGTCCCTCTCCTGAGAAGGTGAGAAGCAGATGGCCTGAGGGTGTCCCAAGCTTCCCAGGAGGGCGGCAGAGCAGGAGTAGCCTGGCCGCCTGGCCATCCCTTCCTCGGGCTGCCGGTCTTTTCTCTTGGTGGTTAGCGCTGGGTCCTTTCCTGTTTCGGCTCCTAACCAGAAGTGGATGGAGAGGAGTCTGGATTTATTCCTGTCTGGCCCACAGTCCTGCTAGATGCAGTGGGGCCACGGGAGTTACCTGCAGTGACAGTTTAGAGAAGCACAGAGGACAAATATACACTGAGCAAGCGGGCGCCATCACACCTCGGATGTTTGTCTCCTTTTGCAATTGATTTATAAATTAATCTTAAGTGTGCCTAAGGAAAGTCAGTCTGGCCAAGCAGGGTGGTGCTTGCCTTTAATCTCAGCACTCAGGAGACAGAGGCAGATGGATCTCTATGAGTTTGAGGCTAGCCTGGTCCAGACTGTGTGGGTCTCTGAATGGGCTCAAGAAGCTGTCAGGTTTTTAAGTTTTTCAGACATTTCTTTTGTGTGTGTTTGTCACGTAGGGAGCACACTTACTGTAGCATGCATGTGGGGGTCAGAGGGCAGATTGTGGGAGTTAGTTCTTCCCTTTGCCACAGCAGTCCTGGGTCATCAGCCTGACAGCAGCCCACAAAAACATGTCACCAGCTCCATCCTCGGATTTTTACCTGTGAACTGAGTGTGTGCTCTGTGTATACCACATGTGGTCACAGGGTACCGACATTCCAAACATAAGCTCATTTGGACGGTCACACTAGCCTTGGTGGGTGGGGTAGTGCTGGCTGAAGGAGTGAGTCAGGCTGTCCTGGTGTCCCTGTTCTGCCCTCTGGGTGGTCTCAGCCACCGGGAGCTAGTTCTATTTCCTCTTGTGTCTCTGAAGTGGAACACGTTTCTCAGACACATCCAACACCCGCTAAGAAGTTCTAGCTAGCTTCCTGCTCCCCACTTGCCTGACAACATTTGGGTTTCTTTTCTGTTTTCACTATGATTTGGGGGTGTTTTTTAAAGAAAGGGTGGTGTCCATTGCCCCTCAGAACCTTACAGTTTTCTTTTGTCTCCTTCCACTTCACAGATGTGTCAAGCTGGAGGGAGGGCGGCGGGCGGAGCATCATTTCTGCCGCCTCTCTGAGCGCCTCCCCAACAGAGCTGGGCAGCAGGAACGCCAGTGGGGCAGACGGAGCCCCTTCCTCGGCGTGCACCAGCGATTCTAAGGAGCCCTCTCTCCGCCCAGCGCAGCCCAGCCGCAGAGGGGCCTCCCAGTTCATGGGGCACGGTTACCAGCCACCCACGTACCATGACATGCTCCCAGCGTTTGTAAGTACTCAGAGCATCCTGTCCATAACTGGAGGCTCCTGTTTGCCCCTCAGCCTGAGCTCTCTCAGGGTAGCAGACAGGGACCGCTCTGGCCAGCAGCAGAGTCCTGCTCCCTCTGGCCTTTCCCTGTCCACTGCCTCTTTAGAAAAAGGAAAGACAGGTATTCTCAGCTTTATCGGACCCAAGGCAGATGGGGCGTTGTGATTCATGATAAAGCTCTCCACTCTTTCCTGTTCCCCTGACCCCCTCCTTTTCCACTTTCCAAAGTGAATTCTCATTTAACATGTAATTGGAGCCATCATTACAAAATCTCAGTCATTGATCCTGTATTTCAGATGTGTTCACCACAGTCATCAGAGAACCAGACTACAGTGGAACGAAGCTCTTTCCCCCTTCCTCAGCTCCGCCTGGAACCCCGTATTCCTTTCAGACAGTTCCAGATGAACGACCAAGATGGGTAAGGCTGTGACCCTGTGGCCGTGTGTGTCACTGTGTGACAGTTCACGCATAAGTGCTCTGTGCTCTGGAGACTGGGGCAGGTGGCAGGGCTTGGACCCAGCAAGGAGCATGGTCTGCAGGGCTAACTCCTGCAGTGCAGGAGTCTGGCAGCACTGTGGTGGGGCTGGCAGTGAGCATGTGAGCAAGAATGTAATTGTTCACTGCGTGTTTCTTCTAAGGAAGTAGCTCAGAAATTCACTCAGACACCAGAGGTGGAATTCGTTTTTGGAAAGTGACTGTTTCCATTTATAGGTAGACATGAGCCCACCATCTTTTGTCTGTCTCACCAGGAAAGAAAGGCCAGGTGTGGCACGGCCAGTGCGCCCACTGAGGCAGCTGGTGGAAAGGGCACCACGGCCCACCATCATCAATGCAGAAAATCTGAAGGGCCTAGATGATCTGGACACTGATGCCGATGATGGCTGGGCAGGTGAGCGGTCGGAGGGCCAGCAGCCCTTATATGCAGCCGGACCAGAGGGCGCTCCCTGAATGACTGGCATCGTCTTTCGGTGTATGTTTTTAATTGTAAAGCTCTGAGAGATTGTGATACTCTGTTTTTAAAAGAACTTTCTGTAGTTACATGCGTTTACAGGCCTGGCTAGAAATCATCCCATGCTGAGATGAAGCCCACATGTGCTAGACTGTGTACTTACCCAGTCTAAAAATTCTTTTTTCTTATGTTACATTTATCTATCTATCTATCTATCTATCTATCTATCTATCTATCTATCTATCTATCTATTCGTTCATTCATTCATTTGGGCTACATGTGTGTATGCATATGTGCTGTGTCCCAGCACACATGTGGTCAGAGGATGTCTTGTAGGAGTTGATTCTCTTTCCAATATGTGTGTCCTGGGGAGTCTAACTCAGGTCAACTTTGGGGACAGGCACATCACCTTCTAAGTTGTCTTGCTGGGACACACCCTGCTGATTTTGAGGCAGGGTCTTGATCTGACCTTGACTTCTGTGTCTTGCTTCAGCCTTCTAAGTGCTAGGATTGTAGGTAACCTATTTGGGGTTTTTTGGGTTTGTTTTGAATTTTTGAGACAAGGTTTCTCTGTGTATCCCTGGCTGTCCTGGAACTCACTTTGTAGTCCAAGCTGGTCTTTAACTCCCTGCCTCTGCCTCCTGAGTGCTGAGATCAAAGGTGTGCACCACAACTGCTTGTCAGCATTCCATGTATGTATCTGTCGTTTCTGTTATTCCTGTGACATATCAGTATACTGTGCTTCATGTATCTGTTTAGAAACCTCATTAAGAGCATCTTAGGGTTCTAGAGAGAAGGCTCGGGTTCAGAGCACTCACTGGCTGCTCTATGGCAATTCAGAACTATCTGGAACTCAAAGGAGCCAGCACTTTTTCTGGCCTCTATAGATGGGCAAAATACTCACAAACATTAAAAAAACAAAACTAAAAATCAAATAACAAAGAAAAAACCTAGCCCAGTATGGTGGCGCATGCCTTTAATCCCAGCACTCAAGAGGCAGAGGCAGGTGGATCTCTGAGTTTGAGGCCAGCCTGGTATACATGTGAGATCCTGTCTCAGTAAAACAAAATAAAAAAAAAAAAACCAGGAACAAAAATAGGGTCAGGCTAGACTCCTGGCTAGAGATAGAACACATTGATTTATAGAGACTCACTACTCTGACAGAGGCCTTGGTTTTAATTTCCAGCACCCACAGCAGATAGCTCACAATTACCAGTAACTCCAGTTCCTGGGGATCTGAATCTCACCCTTGGACTCCTACATGCATGTGTTACAGATAAATTCATGCAGGTACATACAGATACATAATATGTAATAAAAAGAAAAATGTGCGGGGCGTGGTGGTGCACGCCTTTAGTCCCAGCACTTGGGAGGCAGAGGCAGGCGGATTTCTGAGTTCAAGGCTAGCCTGGTCTACAGAATGAGTTCCAGGACAGCCAGGGCTATACAGAGAAACCCTGTCTTGAAAAACAAGGAAGGAAGGAAGGAAGGAAGGAAGGAAGGAAGGAAGGAAGGAAGATAGATAGGTGGGTGCATTATTTCGTAGGCTGGAGAGGTGGCTCTGTGGTTAAGAGCGTGTCCTGTTGCAGAAGACTCACCTGGGACTCCACCTCTAGATGATCGGATGCCCTCTTCTGGCCCACACGACACCCATACACACGTGACATTTGCTCATGAAGACACTTGCATACACATGAGTGAAAATAAAACACAGGTCGCTAATTTACCTTTTGCATCCAATCCAGATGTTCTTTGTCTCTCTTGGCAGTAGCAATGTTCGACGGACGGTCCTGCTGTTTTTGCTGTGGGCCCACGCACTGTCCCCATTCACTAAGACTTTCTCTTGAGTTGGTCTGGCACCTTTGCCAAACACCAATCGACCGTGTAAATCCTTGCCTATTTCTCGGCTACATTATTTCTGTGGACCTGTTTGTTCAGCTGTGCAAATTAAAGTATATCTTAAACTCAGGGGAGGGACTACTTCTGTGTCCAGGTCAGCTCCTCAGTTCTGGCTCTTGGGGTTCAGGATTCTGGTGAATCTCGTGCTCGATCCTCTTTCTTCTCATCAATGTTCTGTAGTTTTCAATGGAGAGTATCTTTTTTACTTTAAAGATTTATTCAATTTGAAGTGTATGTCTGTATGTGGCTATATGCACATGAGTGCAGATACCCTCTGAGACCAGAAGGGGTGCCAGATCCCTTAAGGTTGTAGTCACATTTCCTGAACTCCAAACTTGAGTTCTCTGCAAGAGTTATATATACTCTTAATTGCTGAGCTATGTCTCATCTCTGGTGGAAAGGATCTTAATGTTTTCTGGTAATTTTTTCCTGAGTAGAGGGCCTGTTTAGCATGTACAGGGGACATGGATAGAGGGCCTTCTTAGCATTTGAATGGAAGGTGCTGAGTTCAGCTGCTCCTGTAGATGCTCCGCGCCCCCCCCCCCCCCAACAAGCTGGAAGTGCTAGCTCATCCTGTAGTCCCAGCCTCAGCTACTTGGGCTGCTAAGGCTAGAGGCTCACTTTACCAACTTGGGCACTAGCAACAAAATCTTGTCAGCTTTTAACAGTGGTAGTCGGAGCACAGTGAGTGGCTTGTTGATAGAGTGTCTGGCATGCAAACAGCATTGCGTTCAATCCTCCTCCCCCATATAAATGGTCAGTGGTGGCAAGTAGGTAGGACTTCGACTTCATAGCAAGTTCAAGGCCAGCCTGTGACACATGACATTGTCTCCTAAGCAAATAAATACAGAAAATCGTTTCCAGATACTTTATGTTTTAGATACTACTATAAGTGCATTTTTTTCAATCACTTTGAAGAGGTTTGTTTTGTTTTGTTTTGTTGGTTTTTCGAGACAGGGTTTCTCTGTATAGTCCTGGCTGTCCTGGAACTCACTCTGTAGACCAGGCTGACCTCGAACTCAGAGATCCAGATCCGCCTGCCTCTGCCTCCCGAGTGCTGGGATTAAAGACGTGTGTGCCACCACGCCCGGCAGATTTAAAAAAAAAAATCCCAGCTGGACTCCCCTCTGGACTTTGTAGAACAAGCCACAGGTCTTACTGGTTTTTTGTTGACCTAGGATTTTCTGTGTGAATTCCCGTGTCACCTGTGAATGATGATACTTTGGTTTTATGGGGCTGGAGAGCAATCCCAGGACCTGCTTGTGCTGTGCGGGTGCTCTGCCACTAAGTTACAGCCCTGCTCCTTTATAAAAAAGCTTCACAAGCCTGGTGTAGTGGCACGTGCCTTTAGTCCTGGCACTTGAGAGGTGGATCTAGCCTGGTCTATACTGCCGTGGTGCTGGGGATGGAGCCCAGGGCTCTGGCATGCTAAGCAACCTTCAGTGTGAGACACACCCCAGCTGTCTTTTCTGCCAGTTTTTATGCCTTTTTCTTGTTGTATGCTGTGGTGTTTCTAGAGTAGTGCTAAGGTTCTGTGTCACCCATAGGAGTGATGCTAACTCTCAGGACAGTGACGTCCCCTTGCTGAGCGTTTGTGGGTTTTGTTCTGTGAGTCTCTGTGGGTAAGCGGGTAGACCCCGTGCACATTTTCATGGGACTTCCCTTCTCTGCTGCACATGCATGGCCTTCTTTTCTATGTGCTCAGATTCAGTTTGCTAGTGTCTTGATAACATTGCAGATTTCTGTGTTGGTGGAGGCCTTTACTTTTATGTGTGTGTGAGTGTGTGCACAAGCATATGTATATGTAAGAGCATGTGAATGTCTCCCCAGCCATCCACACTCATTTACAATCCAATAATATTGGGTGCTGTAAGGACCCACCACGCTTTGTCCATCAGTTATGGACACTTTCCCTGCCTGTGCCAGTCAGGGTGTGGGGCATGGGACACTAGCAGTCTCTGACAGAGTGTCTGTGTTGCAGAGGTAGGCCCTATCTGCTTTCCCTTTCTTTTGCCTTGAATTCGAGTTTTCAGGCTGGTTGTGGGGTGCAAACCTGTAAAGCCAGCACTCTGAAGAACTCAAAAACCACGAGTTTGGGGGCTACATAGGGAGGGTGTCTTCATTTTTTCTCCTGACTTAACACTGTGTGGGGAGGGTTAGTATTGCCTGGCTCATCACTGTTACCTGGGGCTCTCCTAGTAGTTGTAGTTGGGCGGGATAAGCAGCCCCTGGCCACAGTGATGCGCTGGAGATGTCCTTGTGTCTTCTCACGTCCCTGGAACCTTTTGCCGTTGCAGGCCTCCATGAGGAAGTGGACTATTCTGAGAAACTGAAGTTCAGTGATGATGAAGATGAGGAGGATGTTGTGAAGGATGGCCGGTCAAAGTGGTGAGTCCTCCTCTCCAGTTCCTAGCGGGGGCTCTCAGCCCCACACAGGCTGGTTGGTGCTGCTGCCTGGCGGACACTGTGCTAGGAGCAGTTCCTGGTTTCCATAGCAGTGGGGATGAGGCCCGTTCAAGGCAGCATGCAGGAACTGCTCAGCAGCACGCATCAAGGTTCGACTGTCTGCTCCTTAAATGTCCGCATGTAATTTCCACTGATGGTTGTGGGTGTGGCACCCTGAAAAGCTTTTGTGGGATATCACTGAAGGCTCATCTTTGTTAATCACAAACTCTCAGAGGCCAGCCTCTTCAGCAGTGCACTGCAGCGGTGCAGGGGCGTGTGTGTGTGTGTGTGTGTGTGTGTGTGTGTGTGCGCGCGCGCGCGTGCGCGCGCGCATGCGCGCGCACACACCAGATTGCCTGCATTCACTCTGTCTCCTCTCTCTCTCTCTCTCTCTCTCTCTCTCTCTCTCTCTGATCCTTTCCACTGGACTAATTTTACTTAATGCCCTTTGGAAAATACAACATTGTACTAGAATTCTCTTATGATTTGATTGATTGATTGATTGTGGTTTTTCGAGACAGGGTTTCTCTGTGTAGCCCTACCTGTCCTGGAACTCACTCTGTAGACCAGGCTGGCCTCAAACTCAGAGTTTGCCTGCCTCTGTGTGCTAGCAGCCCGGTTGGCGACTGTCTCCTTTCCTACACTGGTGTGCTTCCTCTATTCACCGCGGTGATGGTTTAGTATCTTCCTTTTGCTCTGTTGTAGAGCCCTTGTTGGGCACCTGCCCTAGGCTTGGCCAAGGAGGGAAGCGGCCGGGAGCCTGGAGGCAGAGCCCTTCTGTTGCCTGTGGCAGCAGCTCCTTGATTCTCCCCGAGGCCCAGTTCCCACTCTTTTAATATTTTTTTTTATTAACTTTTATTTTCTGGGTATTCTGCCTGCAAATATGTCTGTGTACCACATGCATACACGTGTGTCTGTGGAGATCAGAAGAGGGTATTGGATTCCTGGAGCTGGAGTTACAGACAGTTGTGAGCTACCTACCGTGTGGGTGCTGGGAATTGAACCTAGGTCTTCTGCAAAAGCAGCCAGCCAGTGCTTAACCCCAGAGCCAGCTCTTTAGCCCCGATTCCCAGCTCTTTAGATGAGCGTGAGTCTTTGCACTGAGGATGGGGGATGAGCTCTCTGGCTTTATGATGGTGACTTGGTAAACACCGTACCTCAACTTTGGCAGTTCGCTTATAAAGGGTGTGCATGAAGTGTTGACAGAAATTAGTCTATAACATGGTCTAATAGCTGCCTTCAAAATTCCCAGAGGCCCCTGACCAGTGGGGTCAGACAGGCCTGACTGTCTGGGGAAACTTAACTTGCCATCTGTCCTAGGAACAACTGGGACCCAAGGCGGCAGCGGGCGCTGTCATTGAGCTCTGCAGACAGCACTGACGCCAAGCGCACTCAGGAGGAAGGGAAGGACTGGAGTGGAGCAGCAGGTGGGCCCCGTGTCATCCGGAAGGTGCCAGAGCCTCAGCCTCCTTCCAGGAAGCTTCACAGCTGGGCCTCCGGTCCTGACTACCAGGTACTGTGGCCCAGGTTCTGTGCCTGGCTGTTTACTGGCAGCCCTGGTATATACATGGGCGCTTTGCGAATGCACTCACTCTCCCTCTATCCCTCCTTCACCCTACCCCCATTCACTTGCGCATAGACACAAGCACTTTGGGAAGTTGGTTTTCTTCTTCCACCTTCATGTGGTTTCCAGGGATCAGACTCATTGTCAGGCTTTAAGAAAAATGCCCTGCTTCCTGCTCTGTGGCCTGGCCCTCTCTTATTTGAAACCAAATTCAGTATGAAGACTGGCTAGGCATGGCCTTTAGTCCCAGTACTCAGGAGGCAGAGGAAGGTGGATCTCTGAGTTCAAGACCAGCCAAGTTCCAGGCCAGCCAAGAATACACAGTGAAACCCTGTTGTTGCCCCCCCCCCATACACACACACCTCTCTCGTGCGTATGTGTGCGCGTGCGCACACACACACACACACACACACACACACACACACAGTTTTCCTGGCTGACCAAGGAGTGCGCTACCTACCTACTCTCACTGCAGGCCACGTGAGTGTCTTCTACCTGTTTTGTTTTGTTTTGTTTTTTAAGACCTAGCTTGTTTGTTGCTTCTTAAATGTGATGCATACACTGGGCCGAGATCCCGCTGAAGCCCTTGATGCATGATGTCGCCTCTGAATCACTTGGCACTTTGCCCATTCCACAGCCTTTCACAGACTCTTCAGCCTGGATGCTTTGGAAGAGGGCAGGCCCCTCTGGTTGGCTAGGTCTGTAGCTTTCTCATGGTGAGGTCCATGGTTTCTGTCTTCCACCAGATTGACTGGGCTATTTTCTGGATTCCTCCTGGCTCTGGTGACTGGCACTTTGGCCTCATGGTGAATACGATCTTGCCAATGCTTATACTGGACAGTCTGTGATTAAGAAGTGTGGGGAGAGTGTTGAGGTGGGCTAGCCTGTTATATTTAAACTGCACGCGTCTATATGTATGGTGTGTGTGGGAGTAAGTGTGTGGAGGTCAGAGGACAGCTTTGTGGAGTCAGTTCTTCTCAACCACCTTTATGGGAGTCTGGGGACTGAACTCGGATTGCCAGGCTTGGCAGCAAGCACCTTTACCTGCTGAGCCCTCTCACTGGCCCCATTCGTCATACTTTGGATTCACTCATTCATTTCATAGTCTGCTGTGAGGATGAAGTTATGTTTGATTTTATTCCCCTAGCTCGGGTCCTTCGTAGTCTCTTACCTGACTTTGAGCTCTTCCTCGCTGTCTGAGGGAAACTCCTCCATGGCTCTCTGCTGTTTGGGCCAGGGTTTCTAAGAACTCTGGATCCTTTGAGTGCTGGGTAGTGTTTAGAATACTCGTTACTATTGGGTGTCCCTGCTCTTGGGCCTTCTCACCGGGGAAGAGGTGGGGACACACAGGTATCTGAGTGTTCAGTCTCCATTCCTGTCTGTATTGAAAAGCCAAAAAGTTGGGGATGTCTCCAGTTCTAAGGAATGTGTTTCAGTTCTTTCTCATTATGTGGTGTGTGTGTGTGTGTGTGTGATCGGCTTTGGTGTCCATCTCTGCTCTCCGAGCTGTTTAAGACAGGGGGGTTGTTGTTTTTCTGTTGGGTGTGGCAGGCTGGCAGGCCTAGAACACGGGCTACAGACACTCTGTGCCTCTGGCTTTGACGTGGATTCCTGGTCGTACAGTTAGGGCATTTCCCCTCAGCCCCTCCTTCCTCCAGCAGAAACCATGTTGTCCTGACACTGGTGCTTCCTGGGTTGATGCTGTGTGTGAATAGTTAACATCGCACAGGTGCCTTCCCCAGTTCCCACACAGGTCATCTTTGCTCCACAGTGCCATGCCTTTATCCTGTGCTCATCCCAAACCAGCCCAGCACTCACAGTGCACCCCTCTCACCCTGCGGGGCTCTGGCACACACGGAGACTGTGACTCCCCGGCAGCTGACGCACCCACCTTTCCTGCCATACCCAGGCGTGAGCAAGTGCTGGGAAATGGAGAAGGACGTCATTCAGAATGCCCTTGAGAAATGGAGTCCTCCTCATGCCCATTGTTCGGGCCCCTCCTGTCTTCTCTGTTTCTATGCTCTGTGCTGGCTGCAGAGGACACATGTGAAACGTGCACTGTACCTCCCCATCCTGCCTCCCCACCCTGCTGCTGAAGGCTTCACAGTGAATGTTCACCCTCTGAGTCTGTTTAGGTCTCTTATTAGGAGCTAATCAGGTTTAAGAATACAGAAAAGTAAACTGAAGAAATGGCTCATCGGGTAAGAGCACATGTTACTCTGGCAGAGGACCCAAGTTCAAGTCCCAGCACTCACGTCAGCTGCTCACAGCTCCCCATCACTTCAGCTTCGGGTAGATCTGGACACCTCTGGGTTCTCTTTGCACATGCACTGTAGTGTACATACCCAACACAGACATTAACACATAACAATAGAAATAAATCATATAAAATTCTTATGTACATGGGTATTTTGACTGCATGTGTATATATATGCGTGCACAACATATATGCTTGGATGCCCTGGAACTGGAGTTAGAGACTGTGTACAGGCGAGCTGTCACGTACGTGCCGGGACTTGAACCTGGGTCCACTAGAGGAGCACACTGTGCTTCTAGCGGCTGAGCAGTTTCTCCAGCCTAAGAAAATAAAACACAGACTGCATAAGGGTGTGTGGTCAGGATGGCCCCGTGGGTTCAGGAGCCTGCTGCCAAGCCTGGTGACTTACTTGAGTACGGGCCTCAGGACCCAGATGGTGGAAGGGGAGAACTGACTCCCCAAAGTTGTACATATAATGCGCGCACACACACATACACACTCTGACTCCCCAAAGTTGTACATATAATATGCATGCATACAGAGACACAGACACATAATTTTTTTTAAAATGCAAGGGCCATAGGGATGGCTCAGGTGTTTTCTGTTCTGACCTGCACCACACTCCCTCCTTCTTTTGGCAGAAACCCACAATGGGCAGCATGTTCCGCCAGCAGTCCGTTGAGGACAAGGAGGACAAGCCACCCCCACGGCAGAAGTTCATTCAGTCAGAGATGTCTGAGGCCGTGGAACGAGCCCGAAAGCGCAGGGAAGAAGAAGAACGCCGGGCCCGAGAGGAGAGGCTGGCTGCCTGTGCTGCCAAACTCAAGCAGCTAGACCAGAAGTGCAGGCAGGCTCAGAAGGCCAATGAGACCCCGAAGCCAGTGGAAAAGGAAGTCCCCCGATCCCCGGGCATTGAGAAGGTCTCCCCGCCAGAGAATGGCCCTGTTGTCCGCAAAGGTGAGAGGCCTCCCTATCCCACAGCTGGGAACCTTGAACTGTTGACTCCACTTCACTGTCTGAGTTAGCCAAACCTGTGGCAGAGACAGCTCTGTGAGTTAATGTCAGCTGGTCTGTGTGGCGTTCCAGGACAGTCAGTACAGAGACAGCCCCAGTCTTAAACACATGCATGCACACATGCACAGAGGTGGGCCTGGGGCCTTATCTGGTCCCAGCTCAGCCACTTTTCTGATTTTTAATTTGGGCATGCACTCTTGTGCGCATGTGCGATCACATGTGTGCATGCATGCATGGTCAGAGGACAGCTTTGTGGAGTCTACTCCTCTCAGAGTTCAGAGGGTTCAGAGGCTGAACTCAGGTCTCTAGGTTTATGTGCTTAAGTGCTTTTACCCGATCATCCATCTTGCCACCCCATCTTAACTTTTTAAAGTAGTCGGGTAAATGTCTTAAATATCTACAAACCATTTTTTCTTCATCTATAAATGTATCAGGCTAGCAAGGTGGCTCAGGAGGTAAACGAGATTGCCTCTCAGCCTGTTAGACTGGTGTTTAGAGGGTGTTAGAGAGCAGATAGCTGCAGGTTGTCCTCTGACCTCCATTACTCTATGATGTGTGCGTGCGTCTATGCTTATACAAACACATTTCAAAATGTGGGGAGTGGAGACATGGCTCAGTGCTTGCCTCAGTTTCTCTCACGGGTGACCTGGGTGTGGTTCCCAACAGCTCATAGCCATCTCTAACTCCAGGTCTATGGGATCTGATGCCCTCTTCTGATCTCATTGGGTACCAGGCACGTAATACATGCAGGCAAATGTACCCATGCACATAAATTAAAATAAATAAATCCCCCCAAAAGTTTATATCCCCTCCTGCCAGCCTGTGGAGGCCTCTGTCAGGTGCCTTACAAGAGGCTTACGGCATACAGAGACTCCATCTTGCTGTTGTTACTGCTACTGTCCATTTCTGTATTTACCAGTCAAACGTGTGGCAGAGAGCCTGCGCAAAGGGGAGCACTGTTTCACAGGGGATGGGAAGGGGGCTTTCCAGATGTTGGAGTATACGTCTGGCATTAACAGTTCCAAAAGGAACTGTAATAAGCCGCAGGACTAGAGACGTTCCCCAGGGAAGCCATCAGCTGTATTCTATGACAGTCCCTCAGTCAACCCTGATAGACTCTTGTTAGCCTCAGCCCTTGTAAACCCCTACTGCATGTGTTGAGGTGTTTGACCATCTTATGCTACCTGTGCCTTTCTGGAGTCAGGGCTTGCAAGTGTCCTTATGACGTCTGCTCTCTGCAGCTTGCGTGGAGACTGCCGGCTTGGTGCTTATGGCCACGGCAGTACAGAAACTGCTTTGAACATGCTGTTATTTGGCCCCTGTTGAGTGCATGATCTCACTGGATCCTCCTTCAAGCCCCGTGGAGGATGCATGGTTGCTCTCAGTACTCAAAGACTGTGTTGGACAAGCAGAGCCTCAGGCTTCCTACCCATAGTGGTTGAATCCTTTGTGTTTGGGAGATGAATTTGTAGGTGGTCCCTGAGTTAGGGCTTCTGTCTCCATTCTCAGAGCCCTTTATCAGTTTCACCACAGTGCTGTACAGTTCTGAGGTCATCAGATGAATCCTCACCTGTGTTTTTGTTGGGGTAGAACCTTCTAACTGTGCCTTGTGGGAAATTCCTAAGCCCGAGGAGTACTTGGGGTAGGCAGCTGGATCCGGGTCAGTGAGTGGTCCCCCAGTGCAGTGTGTACGCAGTAGGCAGAAGCAATCACTGTTTACCACACTGTTGGCCAAGCTCCGGTGAACTCGCTGTGACTTGTCCTTCACTGCTCTCTAGGCTCCCCAGAATTCCCTGTCCAAGAAGCACCCACAATGTTCTTGGAAGAGACACCTGCAACATCCCCAACAGTTGCTCAGAGCAACAGCAGCAGCAGCAGCAGCAGCAGCAGTAGCAGCATCGAGGAGGAAGTCCGGGAGTCCGGGTCCCCTGCACAGGAGTTCAGCAAGTACCAGAAGTCCCTTCCTCCCCGTTTCCAGCGCCAGCAACAGCAGCAACAGCAACAGCAGCAGCAGCAACAGGTAAACTGATGAACATAACCACAGAACAGATGCTCAACCCACTCAGAGCCGTACCCTTACATGTTACGGTGGCCATCACAGATGCCAGAGGTGACACCTCAACACTGGGAAACTCCCATCTCTGTTCTCTCTGAGCTGCACTCGGTGCGGCTTGTGGGAAGCCTTCACTCAGTAGCACCCCTCTGATGCCATTCAAACATCCTGGGGTGTCTCAGGCCTCTGCAGCTTTCTGCACTGTCTCAGGAGTCCCTGGAGATGGACAGGTCAGCTCTGGATTGAGGATGTTCATCTTGGAGGGTTCATGTTGGAGTGCCAGGGCTCCCACCCAAACATTGCGTGGCCAACTTGGGTAATGTCAATCAGTCATCAGTCTGTTCTCTGCTCTGGTAAACTGGGGACGCTGGGTGCTTGCTCAGCAGAGCGAGAAGCTTTGGCAGTGGCACCTAGGAGCGTGTCAGAGCATTGTCCATGTTGGCTGGCTTCTGAAACGTTCAGCGGGCCTTGCATTTTTGCTCTGGAGGGTGGCGTGATTGCAGTCCCTGGGTCCTGGTGATCTCTGCTGGTGCAGCCTGACAGCAGTGTGTCATCATGGGGACTGGGGATGTAGCTCACGGCCAGAGTGAGATCTCCCAGCAAGAGTGAGATCTCAGGTTCAGTATTTGGTGCCCAGCATACAAGAAAAAATGGCAGCCGTGCCTAGGAACCATGTGTTTTGATGGAGACTGGGGTGATGGGGATATCTGCTAGAACCTCGGCAGCTGGCTTATAAAGTTCTCATTTAAACTGTTTCAGAATGCTTGTGCCTTAGAGACCAATGATCTCCAGAGTCTCATTTAATTTCCTGTGAGCCCACCCCAGCCTCTCTGCTTTGGGGTCATAGGAAGCATGGTGTTGGTATATAAGTACACACAGTCCCTCCAGGCCGGGAGTGGAGGTCCCAGTGGGCGGTGTTGGCGGTCACACCTGCCCAGCCAAGCAGCACCAGTTGCTCTTGCTAGGGATGGGGGAGGCAGTGGCCAAGTATCTCTCCTCAAGAGGGTGTGAGAGTGACAGGGCTGCCGGGCTGGGCTGGCCCAGGCCTCAGGGACTGTTGTGTTAGCTCTGGGGGTCCTCACATCAGTGAACTGCCATGACTGAGTGCTCCTCAGAGACAGCAGCCTGCAGGAGTTAGTTGCAGCCTAGCAGCAGGCTGGAGGGAGGCCATTCTGTTCTCAGAGTACACCGGGCAGGCCAAAGTCTGACCAGACACATGGGCTGGTTGGGTGGAGTCAGTGTGCCGTTGCTTTCAGATCGCAGATAGTTTGTGTTCCTCAGTTCAGTGTCTCAGGGCACAGTGCCCCAGCAAGCCACTCTTAGTTAGAGACGGCTACTGTGAGCAGAAAAGGACCGGGAGTATTGTGGGAGTAGACACTGGGGGATGCTCAGGTCTGGTAGCAGCTTCTTTCCAGAGGGAACGCGCTTATGCTGGAAACTCAGTTTGGGAACGGAAAGCAGAAGAGCATCAGTCCAGGGTTTCCCAGGATCACCAAGGGCTCATGGGACTGTGAAGCAGAGAGGGGGTTGCGTTGTGGAGGAGTTTGTAGCCAAGGAAGCAATATCCGACAGAACCCTATAGGCTGCCAATGACCTTGGGGGACGAAGCTGTTGGGCAGGAAACAGAGGAGGTATTGGAGGGTCTTCTGAAGCTTGGGGCCAACAAATGTAGAAAGTACATGCATAGCCATAGACAAAAGACAGGGCGTGTCCGTGGGAGGGGAGTGGATTTGATTCTCTGAGGTGTTGAGTCAAACTGAAACCCTTGTCTGATGGGGTACACACAGCCTTTGTAGTGACACCAACATGACTCCATCCAGCTCTGAGGGACCTTAGCCTAAAAGCTGTAACAGGCCTGGGGGCCATGAATGTCCTTCTTTCTGGCTTTCTGCCAGGGCCTTTGTGTGCCTGTCCTGTGCAGTACCCTTAGCACACCCTGAGCACCCGTGTGCCTCGCCCTAATTCACTGCTTGTCTCTCCCCCCCCCCAACCCCCCCAGGAGCAGCTGTACAAGATGCAGCACTGGCAGCCAGTCTACCCCCCACCTTCTCACCCCCAGCGCACCTTCTACCCACACCACCCGCAGATGCTGGGCTTTGACCCACGGTGGATGATGATGCCCTCCTACATGGACCCACGCATCACCCCGACACGGACACCCGTGGACTTCTACCCCTCAGCCCTGCATCCTTCAGGTGAGCCTAGGGAGCCCAGTGAAGGGACATTACCAGCAGAGGTAGACCCACGGTGGTCCAGGCTGGCCCTTTTGACATGGTATTTGACTAGTCTTCAGTTTTATAAAGATAAAGATACAGTTATGCTCCTGTCAAAAAGTTATTAGGACCTGAGTGTGGGGTAGAGAAATAGTCATTTCATCACTTGAGAGGCTGAGACAGAAAGGTCTCAGGTTGAGACCAGCATGGGCTAAGTATTAAGACTATCTCCAAAAAAAAGCAAACCAAAACAAACATTGTTGGGATGATTGTGAAGGTGTCTGCTGTCAGTTGTGGCCACTGTGTCTTTGCTGGTGGGTCTCTCTAGCCAAGATTGTTCCTGCCCGAAGTCGGTCTAATGCTTTTTGCTAAAACCAAATATGGGGTACATTACCCTTATGGTTTTTGTAGCTCACTTGTCTGTTCCCACAATATAGTCTTTATAGCGCTGTTTCTTTTATTTTATTTTATTTTTTTTTTGGTTTTTCAAGACAGGGTTTCTCTGTGTAGCCGTGACTGTCCTGGAACTCACTTTGTAGACCAGGCTGGCCTCGAACTCAGAAATCCGCCTGCCTCTGCCTCCCAAGTGCTGAGATTAAAGGCGTGCGCCACCATGCCCGGCTTATAGCGCTGTTTCTAACATTGCTTTGTTGGGGGTCATGTGATGTCTTCTCACAGTCAGGTGGTATGTACCACAGGCTAAACTGTCAGGTGATCTAAGTCAGTCTCTCTCTCTCTCTCTCTCTCTCTCTCTCTCTCTCTCTCTCTCTCTCTCTCTCGCTAGTCATATTGAAGTAGTCGATAAAATTGTGCTTGCCAATTGTGTTAGATATCCATATCATTGGTCTTGTTAAAAATCCCCTTAGTCAGTTACTGACAGGTATTGCGATTGTTTGCCTCAGGATTGGGAGTTCAACCTCGTGGGGAGCACATGTTTGTAGTAATCCCAAGGACTCGGGTTCAACTCTAGCTCCAAACAGAAACAACTAAATATCCAGTGTGGTTGTGGCTTTCTAAACTTCCTATAAGGAAGGGGGTGGGGGGGAGTGTGTGTGTGTTGATTTTTTTTTTTTGTTTGTTTGGTTGAGGTTTTTTGTGCTGTTTTTGTTGTTGTTGTTGTTGTTCTGGAACTTTCAGTGTAGACCAGGCTGGCCTCAAACTCACAAGAGTTTGTCTGTGTTTCTGGGATTAAAGGTGTTCACCATCACTGTAGCTCAGGCTGACCCGGATCTCATTATGTATCCCAGGCTAACCTCACATTCATTGAAGTCTTCTTGGGTCAGCCTCCATGTGCTGAAATTACAGGCTGGGGCCATTACTCCCAGCAAGCTGTCAGGTTTTGCTTCTTGTATCTGGAAACACTTAGAAGGGAAATGGTTGTATTTTTTGTCTTTGCTACTTTGGCTAAAAGTAACATCATTATTCTAGGTTTCTTCTCTATTTGTTTGATGCCTTTTATTCCAGCTTTTTACTGTTTACTTTTCTGGGCCCTGGTTTTTAGTAGTGTATCTTTTCCCCTGTGAGAAGATGCTGACTGAAAGTCTGTAGCTTTTCATTGCCAAAGCTTGTTCCTTAGGTTTATTGGGATGTTGGGCAGTGGTGTCGCTTAAATCCCTGCAAGTGGGAGGTGGGAGGCAGAGGCAGGCGGATCTCTTGACTTTGAGGCCAGCCTGGTCTACAGAGTGAGTTCTTGGACAGACAGAGCTAGCTACACAGAGAAACAGTGTCACAATTGCTTCCTACCACCACCCCAGATGAGATTTTTTTCTTTGTGAACTGGAGACATGGTGTAGTGGTTAAGAGCACTGGCTGCTCTTTCAGTTCCCAGCACACATGCAGTGGCCTCTTCTGATCAGGCAAGTGACCATGTATGTATGTATATGCATGTGTGCGTACATACATATGCAGGCAGGCAGACACAAAAAACAATTTTTTAAAGGTCTCTGTTAGTCTCTGGTCTAGTTGCTTAGGTGTTCATCTCCCCTGTCCTCCCTGCCTCTCACTGAGTTGTTGGGGTTGGTCTGAAATATCTGAGCTTGTATCAACCGCTGCCCAGCCTCCTGCTGGGATGCAGGTGACCCCTCTGTATGGGATGCAGGTGACCCCTCTATATGGGATGTAGGTGACCCCTCTGTATGGGATGCAGGTGACCCCTCTGTATCGGGTGCAGGCAGGTGACCCCTCTGTATGGGGTGCAGGCAGGTGACCCCTCTGTATGGGATGCTGGTGACCCCTCTGTATGGACTTTGCTTGAGTCCTTTCACAGGAAGGTGCTAGCCCTGAAGAAGACTGGGTTTGCCCCCTCAGGAGGCAGAGAGAGGAGGCAAGGGAAGTGTGGGAATGAACCAGTAGGAAGGAGGTCGCCTGTGTGCTGCCCTCTGTGACAGACTCAGACCTGTCCTCAGCTTGCTTGTCTCTTCACGCATGTCTAATCCACCTTCTTAAATTTTAGTGCCTGTATGTTTTTTGGAAGTAGGATTTGCTTCCCAAATTGTTGTTTTGTCCTGTATTTTCTTTTTCCCTCCTTTACTTACTTATTTATTTATTTATTTATTTATTTATTTATTTATTTTTAAATATTTGTTTACCCATTTGGTTAGTTAGAAGGTCAGAAGGTCTTCTTCCACTGTGTGGGTTCCAGGAAGCAAACTCAGGCTTGGAAAAGCACCTTTATCCATTCAGCCATCTTACCAGCTCCTATTTTGAATTTTTTTCTTTGTTTTTAAAGATGGGGGTCTCACTATGCAGCCCTGATTGGCCTGTAACTCAGTCTGTAGACCAGGGTTACCTCAGACTCAGAGATCCACCTGCCTGTCTCCTCAGGTCTGGGATTACAGGTGTGCACCACCACACCCAACAAGTGCTTAATTCCTTTTCTTTTTTAAATCATGTTTTAATGATTAAAATATAAATTTTAATATTCTATGTTCTTCTAGAAAGTGTCAGCTCTAGTATACCCCTTCTAGCCATTTTAGATTTAAAGTTCAGACCTGGTGAGGGAGAGTACCTTTCAGGGCCATCCTCTCAGAGACTTCCTGCCCTTACAGCCACTCCTGGTTAAGCTGGAAGACCTCTGCATTCTTCCGGGAGGCAGAAATTTGAATACAGCCTCCTTGAAACCCAAAGGAACAAAAGGTTTCCTAAGGTTTGTCTGTTGTATCCTTCCTGGGAATTCCCTTTACGGAAGGACACAGGCTTTCTAATGCTTGGTAGTATTTCAGAAGCCTTGAAAGTCTTATTCCTGGTTCTGAGAAGATGCTGATGTAGAAAGATTGCGGAAACCTGATACAGCCGGTAGATTGACATTATGCGTGTCCTGGTCTATCGGGGCCACTCCAGGCTCTCCCTCCCCAACAACCAGAGTTTCCAAATAGAAAATGTAGAGTGTCTTTGTCTATCTTCTCATAGGGTATGAGGGAGTGAAGCCAAAGCCCTATCTAAGTCTTCCCAGGAGGTCTAAATCAACTGAGTGCTGGCTGGTCAGTGTGTGCTGCCTGGGATTTGGCTCACCCAGCCCACACAGCTCTGCCGTGTTGTGGTGTGCTCGCTAACCAGCCCCACTGGGCTGAGATCTGGCTCCAGTTTATTGTTTTTCTTACCTTTCGACTGGATTCTCATTCTGGGAACCAGCATTAGCTTCTACGGGCCACACGCAGGTCAGATGGTACGCCTGTGTACCAGCAGGCTCCCCTGGTCAGAGTAGAGTAAAGACTCAGTTGTTTAAGGGATAGCTGCTGGGTCCAGTGTGGTGTTAGGACAACAACTGCCTCTTTGGAAGGCAGCCAGGCATTCTGTGTTAGATGAGAGAGGTTGATCCTTTGCCTTCTTCAGGACTGATGAAGCCCATGATGCCCCAAGAGTCCCTCAGTGGGACTGGCTGTCGTTCTGAAGATCAAAACTGTGTGCCCTCGCTCCAAGAACGGAAAGTGACCGCCATTGACCCAGCTCCTGTGTGGAGCCCAGAGGGCTACATGGCACTGCAGAACAAAGGCTACTCACTGCCCCACCCGAAGTCGGCTGACACTCTGGCCATGGGCATGCATGTCAGGTGAGCTTCCCTCTGAGGCTGAAGGAATGCTCTGCAATCCCAGAGGAGGGCCCTAGGAAGAGGCCCCGTCCCAGGAGACATAGCCCAGGGTGGGTGAGGAGGAGTGGAAGCAGGTGTGCTTGAATGTTTGATGCGAGTGGCTCTCTCTGATGGCCAGGCTGAGGCACAGGAGGAACCCCGTGGTCGTCGAACTGTGGGCATGGAGTAAAGGGGCAGTGGGTGGGCTCACAGGCCTGTGGGTAGAGAGTGGGATCTGGGCTCGCTCCTCCTGTGCGTTTAGGAGCTAGCCCTGCCACCCCAGGCCCAGGCTCCCCATTCCCAGGCTCCAGCTTGTTCATTGCTCCAGGGGACCGCCAGCTCCTCTGTCTCCAAGGCAGTGCATTGAGCTCCACTGACATCTTCACGGCCACGGACGCCAGGGGCCACCGAGCAACGAACCTTAAGCTAGACCAAATGTTTGTGTTTTCTTTTCTTTTTAAAAAACTTTTTTTTTTCTTTAAAACCAAACCAAACAAACCAAAACTAAGCCCTGTTCAGCATGGCGGCCAGGAACCAAGCTCCAATCACATTGACTGATTTTTCTGGTTCCTTTTCAGGAATGAAAGGTCTTACTGTGCCTCCCCCGGAAGGCCAGGGGGCATAAGTGCCCAGCGCGATCTCTTTGAGGAGAGAGGGGAGGAGTTCTTGAGTGCTTTTGACAAGAAGGCCCAAGCAGACTTTGACAGCTGTATCTCTTCTCAAAGAATAGGCCAGGAGCTTTTATTTCCACCCCAGGAAAATGTTCAGGAGGTGGGTGCTCCTGGGGGTTGTACCCCAAACCTCAGGTGTTCCCCATTGGAGCCTGACTTTGTCCCAGCTGAGAAAAAGCCAGAGTATGGCAGCTGGGATGTTGGCCACCAGCCAAAGGCCGCCGACACAGCCAACAGTGTCGAGCTGGAGGCGCCCCGGCAGGAGCCTTCCTTTCATGTTTCCTCTTGGGAGAAGGAAGGGAGCCCCAAGAAACAGCCAAACCCAGAGGCCGAGTGGACACCGGAGCCCCGGAGCTCCAGCGGCCAGCACCAGGAACAGCCGGCCAGGACCCGGAGGTCAGGACCCATCAAGAAACCGGTTCTCAAGGCCCTGAAGGTAGAAGAGAAGGAGAAGGCACTGGAGAGAGGCAGGCAGGGACTTAGAGAGGAGAGCTCACAGCGGGCCCCAGAGAAAGAACCCGTGGGCAGGGCAGAGGAGGATGAGGAGAACAACCCTGCCCTAGCCAACGCCTCCTCTGCCCTGGAGGACAAGGCTGCCTCCCGGGCTGGTTTTGCCCATGAGGCCAGCAAGCTGGATGAAGATACAAAGGCAGATAAGACCTGGGAGAGCAGGCCCTCAAGGGAGGCCAGTGACATTCCCCCAACCAAGAGAAACAACTGGATCTTCATTGATGAGGAACAGGCCTTTGGGGGCCGGGGCCAGGCCCGTAGCCGAGCCCGCGGCTTCAGAGAGTTCACCTTCCGGGGCAGCCGGCCTGCAGGCAGCAGCACAAGTGGTCTTTGTGGCACAGGTGTCCTTGGGTCTCGTGGCATGTACAGTAGTAGCCAGCGCAGTACCCGAGGCAGGGGCCTGCGGGACTTCCCCCCACCAGAAGACTGCCCCAGAGCCAAGCCAAGGCGTCGCATTGCCAGCGAGACCCACAGCGAGGGCTCTGAGTATGAAGAGCTGCCCAAGAGGCGCCGGCAGAGGGGCTCAGAGCATAGCCACGAGGGCATGCTCACCGAGAGGGACGAGGGTGCCCTGAAGGACTCATGGCGCTCTAACAGGACTTACACCGAGGACCAGGGCGGTGTAGACACCCGCAGCCGGGCATCCCGGACATGCGGGAGAGCCCTCCCACCCCGCCTGAGCAACTGCAGCTATGGCCGCAGAACCTTTGTTGCCAAAGAAACTCCCCACTGGCAGAGCAGGAGCCCAGGCAGCTCCTGGCAGGAATATGGCTCCTCTGACCCATGTGGCCCAAGGCGAGGCACTGACAGAGACCACATACCAGACTCCTACCGACACTCTGACACATTTGGAAGCAGGCTTTTTGAGGACAGTCGCGCGGAGGACAAGAGATCCTTTTTCCAAGATGACCACGGGGCAGATTCCGAAAATGCAGAAAACAGGCCCTTCCGCAGGAGGCGGCCCCCACGCCAAGACAAGCCCCCTCGCTTCCGGCGCCTCCGTCAAGAGCGGGAGTCCCTGGGCCTGTGGGGACCTGAGGAGGAGTCCCATCTGCTGGCAAGCCAGTGGCCAGGCCGGTCCAAACTCTGTCCTGGGGACAAGAATGGTCCTGGAGGTCACAGGTCCCCAGAGCTTTCCTACCAGAATTCCTCTGATCATGCCAACGAGGAGTGGGAGACTGCCTCTGAGAGTAGCGACTTCAGCGAGCGTAGGGAGCGGCGAGAAGGCCTCACGGCTGAACCTGAAGCGCAAGGGGATGGTGGCCTCTCTGGGTCCAGTTTGGGTGAAAAGAAGGAGCTGGCCAAGAGGAGCTTCTCCAGCCAGAGGCCCCTGGCCGACAGACAGAGTCGCAAGCTGGAGCCGGGAGGGTTTGGGGAGAAGCCTGTTAGGCCAGGTGGGGGTGAGCCTTCCTCCCGCTGCGAGAGCCAGCAGAGCGGGACGCCTCTGAAAGTCAAAAGGTAACGCGTCAGTACCATCACGGGTCCTTTGTCGTTGTCCTGTTTGCAGCAGCATCAAGTCCATGCATGCACGCCCTGCCGCGCCGGGCGGCCCTGGCCGCTGTGTGTGAGCGTCTCCATCACCTGCTCCTGCATTGCTTGTCTGCTTCTCCATGGTGTGTCATTGTTGATGTTGTTGTTGTGGCTTGATCAACTAGAGCCAGAGTTGAGTTCCCCGTGCCCTGCTCCTGAGGCCTTCTTGTGACTGCTGTTCTAGCCCGTGTTCCCAGAGTCCAACCTCCAGATATATCCTCAACTCTGCACTGACGGCTGTTGCCTGTGTGGTACCGGACAAGCTCTGCAGTCTACCCGCTTGGTACTGCATGGAGCTGGTCAGAAGGCAGCACTCACTTTTGGTCATGTGGAGAAAGCTCTTGCCCCTAGTGTCCCTGCTTCCCTCTTGCTGCCTGGACATGGCTGGAGCCACCAGGAACAGAAGGGAGCAGACCGTTTTCAGCCAGAGCCTGCTTTTCTAGAAGCTGAAGCTTTTGGGGTGGCCCATGGCCCCGGCTGCCTGTAGGGAGGATATGGCCTTGCTGCCCAATCAGTGCCTCAGGTTGAGATGTCTGGGGTGCAGGGGTTTCACCCCTCCTGTCCTTAGAATTCAGAGTTCACAACTCAGTTGTACATACCCCAAAGAAGGTGAACCAGGAAAGTGTCTGTTCTTTTAAGTGTTGGTGTGACCATACTGCAGCCCCAACAAGGCATCATGAATGAACTCACGAGCCCTGCAGTGAAATAGCCTGTGCCGCTCTGGTCTGTGGCCCTCTCTTGGGTGCTCTTCTCGGCACTGCAGTCTGCGGAAGCAGCATCCAGTGGGAGGGAAGAGTACTGCGGAGAGGGTGCTCCAGCAGCCTTCACCCTGCCGCAGAACGGGACCAGCACATGGCTCACACTGTGGGCAGGCTTTTGTGACCCTTGATGGCTCAGTAGCAGGAACCAGAACTAGATAGCTGCTGTGTCTGTGTGGGCCTCGTGCATTCAGTTCCTTCTGCCCCTCTTTCCTAGCCTTTGAGTAGTGGAGAGTTCATGGGCTCCTCCTTCCTTTGCAGGTCTCCAGATGAGGCCTTGCCTGGAGGCCTTGGAAGCCATTCACCCTATGCCTTGGAGAGAGCCACTCACGCCAGCTCTGACGGTCCTGAAGCCACCAGTATGAAATCAGAGAAAGAGGTTTCTTTGGCTGCCCAGAGGGCTGGTGAGCAGGAAGAGGCCCGGAAGCAGTTTGACCTGGGTTATGGAAGTGAGTTGGGGCTCTCCTTTGGAGTGAGGGGCGGTGCCTTCTGTCTTATGATGCTTCCAGCCTTGCTGAGCCCCAGTGACATCTGTATAACTTCCCAGACTTAAAGGGAGCATCCAAGGCCACATGGCTACAAGAGACAGACCTGGGTGTGTGAATCTGCATCTCTAAAGCCACGGGTGCTGTGTGAGCACTTGTGGGCAGGAGAGGGCAGTGCACCGTGTCTAGCTTTCCACAGGCACTGGTGACACTGCTCCTTAGTGAGTGGACTTATGAGGCAACATGTGATAAATTAGTTAACAGGTGACTCTCGACTTACTCTTTATGTGGCCTTTGGTTCAGATGCTATCATTGACAACTGCGCCTCCAGCCCTGGGGAAGAGAATGAAGCAAGCTCTGTGGTGGGTGAAGGCTTCATTGAAGTCCTGACCAAGAAGCAGCGCCGCCTGCTGGAGGAGGAGAGAAGAAAAAAAGAACAGGCTGCTCAGGTAAGCACCAAGGGCTGAGAGGAAGGGAGGACTATCCATCCGGCATGCACTGTCACCTGAGACCTGTCACAAAGAGGCTGACCTTTCCAGGGTCTAACAGCCAAACTGTGCCCAGCTAGGTCAGAGATGCGCCTCAGCACCCCTAGTCTTCATCTTCCCTCAGTGCCCCAGTCTAGCTAGGTGATTCCTATTCCTGCAGGTCACAGTGCTCAGGAACTCTGTACAGAAATGCTTGCAGCTAGACACTGCGTTCGGGCCATTTCTGTCAGCCTACTCCTGGGGCAAGTCTGCCTATCCTGGCATTGCACCCCGAGCCTGGGGTTCTGAAGACATCTCAAGCTGGGTTGGGTAGTAATATGAGCCAGGACACTTTCCTAGGAAATTGTGCTGTCAGTCATGGCTTAAGGCTGGACTGCATCAGCTCCTCTTCCCTGCAGGTGCCTGTCAAAGGTCGGGGCCTTTCATCCCGGATTCCTCCTCGGTTTGCTAAAAAGCAGAATGGCCTGTGTCTGGAGCAAGATGTGACTGTGCCTGGCAGCAGCCTGGGCACTGAGATCTGGGAGAGCAGCAGCCAAGGTGAGGTGGGGCCTGCCTCAGTAGAGGCAGGGCACTTTCTGGAGACTCACATACACCTTTGAGCTGTCAGTATAAGTGTGTCATGACCTATTCCTGGGCCCCAAGCAGGGTCAGTGTTGAGGCACCTGAGCTGACTTGTCGCGGCAGTCACAGGTGCGGGGATACATCCCTGGCCCCAGGACTACTCCAGTAGACTAGCAGAACCTCTGAATCCCTCCCTGTCATTTTCTGTGGAAGGAGAAAGTTCAGATTAACAGAAGTATACCTTCTTGAAAATTTTATTTCCTTACGGCTTTTTTGTTCGTTTTTAATGTCCCACTCAGAGCTGTGCTTCTGGTGAACTTTGACTTTAAAACATAAAGCCATTCTAATTGATCAAGTTCTTCTTGAAGGCCTGCAGTGAGCTCGGCCTGCACAACAGGGAGCCTAGAAGATTGCACAGTTAACAGAGAGCTTTTCTGTGGCTTCTAAGGAAGCGAGGAGGCGGCTGAGCCCAGGCTAGAGCAAATGCCACAGTGGGTGACGCGTATTCCTGCACGTCTCTGCCTTTATAGTTGTTACTATCCTTCTGGCCCTGGTGCAGAACAACACTTCTCAGTGACATCCTGCTCTGGTGAAAGGATGAAGGCTGGGGGCTGGAGGGCACTTCTGACCATGCCACCGATGCCTGAAATAACCCTCAGCCAAACTGGCACGGCAGCAGGCACTGGGCTGAAGCGCAGTCAGCTTCGAGGGGTCTCAGTTGTTCAGACCAGGGCCCACGTGTGCTCCTTCCTGTCCATATGTCTTCTGGGTCTGCCTCGTTGGCTTTGGATGCTAGGGGAGTTCTGTAGGCTGCTCACCTAATTGAGCTGTGTCTTACTGGATCATTCAAGGCTTGAAGTAGCTGCTCGCTCCCGGTTTCAGTGTAGGAGAGTGTCGGCCTAAGAGGACTGAGAATTCTAGTGAGGCCAACCAGAGTATGGCTGAGCGTGCTGGCATACTCCTCTCACCTCAGCACCCAGGAGGCAGAGACAGGAGGATCATGGGAGTTCCAGGTCAGCCAGAGCTACATGAGATCCTGTCTGAGGAGGCTGGCTGTTGGGAGAAGCTCTCACATTAGTGCCTGTGTGACAGATTCATTCACAAATCTCTGTCTTCAGAGCACTGTGCCCTACAAGGTGGGGGTGGGGTGGGATGGGGTGGGGTGGGGTGGAGGCGTTCCATCAACTCCTCTTTTCAGTTGGTGGTCACTGCAGTGGAAAGGAACTTAGAGGCTCCTGTCTTCCCAGACTGCTTGTCCCCTGTGATGCCCTAACTCTTACCTCCCTTCCTTGCCAGCCCTCCCTGTGCAGGGCGCCGCCAGCGACTCATGGAGGACAGCTGTCACTGCCTTCAGCAGCACTGAGCCTGGCACCTCAGAGGTGAGTGCCACCACCTAACACCCTCGCTGGCAGCTGGCCTTGCACAGGGTGCCCTACTGTGGTCCCTAGCTTATCACACTCTTCAGCTTTGGCCTCTGCTTTCTGTGTGGTGCCTGCAGGAGCAGAGAGACAAGGGAGACTCCTAATGGGGAGCTGGCTTAAGAGTCACCTTTCAGCTGGTATTGCCTGGCACCTGTGTGCTCTGAATAAAATGAGTTTGGTGGCCTTCTTAGATCCATGCAGTGTCTAGTGGTCATGAGCTTACGTAGGATTGGTGCATTCATTACATTGGGTGTGTGCTGTGGGCCACTGTCATGAGGGCAGGTCTGGACTGTGGAGTGGAGGGGAGGAAGGCCGGCCAGTGCTGTCCAGAGGCTCCTCCTGGAATGCTAGTGCCTTGCAGTTTGGGGTCAGGGATCTTGTCGTGCGCCTCTCGCCAGCAAGAAGGACATGACCCCTGAGCTCTTCCTTAAACAGTTTATTCAGGAAACCTTGGATAAACTTCTTCTGACTACTCTGACCAAACTCCCCCTAACTGAACCTGACTCACTAACTCTGACTAACTAACCCTCACTAACTGACTCTGACTAACAGAATACAGTGAAAGCCTGCCCATAGGCTAAACAGTCCTAGGCCAACCTATCCCAGTAAGCCATGTGGCGACAGCAGATAGGTCCACATATACAGAAGCAAGCCAGATCATCAGCCTTAGCCAATTGAGGACTTGTATCCCTGAGAGCACTTCCACTAGCGGAAGGCGGAAGCCAGCGCCATCTTAAAGGCATGGCACTGCGCAGCTCTCCACAGGATCTAACCCATTTTGTGCTCTGCACAGCAGGGTTTTAAGAGCAGCCAGGGAGATAGTGGCGTTGACTTGAGTGCTGAGTCTCGGGAGTCGTCTGCAACCTCCTCACAGCGCAGCTCCCCATATGGCACTCTCAAGCCTGAGGAGATTAGCGGGCCTGGCCTGGCGGAATCCAAGGCCGACAGCCACAAGGACCAAGCTCAGAAGCAGGCTGATCACAAGGTAACCTACAAGTCCCTGCACGGAGGCCAGGGCCAGGGCAGAAGAGGCGCTTCCCTCTCTGTCTTGTCTCCTGTGATGCCAAGGGTACCTGGAAGCATGCGTGCGTGTCTCAGCCCTTCTGCTTTTCCACAAGGACTCCGAACAAGGCTCTGCACAGAGCAAGGAGCACAGACCAGGACCCATCGGCAACGAGCGGTCTCTGAAAAACAGAAAGGGCTCAGAGGGGGCTGAGCGGCTGCCAGGGGCCGTTGTCCCGCCTGTTAATGCTGTGGAGATTCACGTGGACTCCGTGCTGCCCGTGCCGCCCATTGAGTTCGGAGTCAGTCCAAAAGTGAGTTAGATGAACACTTAGCGATGTCTCCTAAAGAGAAAAGGGAAGCTGGGAGCCAAGCACTCTGCTCTTCTGGGGAGAATGTTAGTACAGAGGCAGGGTTGGGCAGGGTTTACTGGATTGCTCTGTAGCACCAGCGGGTACAGCTGGGCTCCAAGGCCAGCCAGAGGGTGAGGGAGACAAGTCAGGTGGCTTCCGTTCTTCTGTGTGGTCATTTGAGTGGCTCTGGCCAGTGCATGGTGGATACTGATTGATGTGGGTGCAGGGGCCAGGGGGCGGGTGAGCTGGCCCGAGGCTCAGGTGTTGTGCCCCCTTCTCTTCCAGGACTCTGATTTCAGCCTGCCACCCGGGTCTGTTTCTGGTCCTGTAGGGAATCCAGTGGCCAAGCTGCAAGACGTCTTGGCTAGTAATGTGAGTCAGCGTGTCCTCCTCTGGCTCTGCCCGTGCCCCCGTGCCGTGCACCTGTGCTGGTAGCTCTGTGGCTTGGGGACCTTTGGCTGGAGGTGATGTCAGTGCTCTTAAGGACTAGGTCACTTGGCTTGCTTTAGCTCCAGTCTCCATGCTGTGCTAGCTGTGGGGCAGACTGCTCTCCCTAGGGAGGGAGCCCGGGGCAAGCACTACCACCCCACCCCCAGACTCTCCTTTCATGGCTAGTAGGCAACTCTGGTTAAGCAGGAGGTGCCCCCTGGAAACCAGGCTCCCTCAGTGCAGGTAGCACAGTGTATGAATGCCATGGCCCACTGGATTCTGTACCCTGGAGAGAGAGAGTCAGAGATTCAGCACTGTGAGCTGCTTGGAGAAGCAGCTAACAGCTTCCCCTTTGATCTGTCCTCTGGAAGTCGTCTGGATGAGGGAGGACAGCCAGACAGTATTCCCAAGAGGGTTGGAGGAGGAGCTTTAGTGCTTCAGAACGTTGCCAGTCATTGACTGAAAACAGGTGGGATTTGATGTGTTTGAGAGGCCATGTTAGCCAAGGCTCTTCCCTTTGGGAATCCTGAATGAGTTGTTACAATTGGCTACCGAGCCCAGCGACCACATGTCTTAGGAGGGCCCAAAGAGCTGAGTGACAGCCACCAGCCACTGGGCCTGGCTGTCTCTGAGCCCTTGCTTCCTGGTAGCTTGGCCCTTTGGGTGGCTGGGACGTGACTGTGGAGGGCTAGTAGAGTGTGGGTATGGAGGTGACTTTGTCACGGAAACTAGGCAGCCTGCTCTAGATGAGTCCTGGTCACAGGTGTTTGGGTAAGCAGCTGCCCTGTAGCCCTGCCCGTGCCTCACGACTCTCTTTCCCCTCTCCAGGCAGGACTGGCGCAGAGCATTCCCATCCTGAGGCGGGATCACCACATCCAGAGAGCCATCGGACTCTCTCCCATGTCTTTCCCCACTGCAGACCTCACACTAAAGGTAAAGCCAGGCCCGTGCAGGGCTAGGGCCCTCACCAGCACCTCAGCTTGTGAAGAGGTGGCGGGGAGCCCTCCACACCCACACCCATGGATTAGGTTGCTGCTCTCCCCTTTTGTCCCCAGAGTAATTTGCATCCCTCCCCTCCTCTTACTTCCAAAGATGGAGTCTGCACGCAAAGCTTGGGAAAACTCCCCCAGTTTGCCGGAGCAGAGCTCTCCAGGAGGTGCAGGCTCTGGCATCCAGCCTCCATCCTCTGTGGGCGCCTCCAACGGGGTCAACTACAGCTCCTTTGGTGGAGTGTCAATGCCGCCCATGCCTGTGGCTTCTGTAGCGCCTTCCGCTTCAATACCAGGTATCACATCCCCTGATTCTAGTCGTTGCCAAGTCCCTGGTGAGCTGCTTTCTTCTCCAGTAAAGCAGGCTGATGATACGGAACCACAGGAGGCTGCACCCATGAAGCGAGGGCTCGTCTGTGCCCTCTGTCACCGGGAGACGTTGTTTCTGTTCTTCCTGTAATGCTTGTGACGGGATGTTGAGTGCCCAGATGCCAAGGTCTCAGTGATGTGTTTCCAATAGATCCTTCTGACCCTCCACTGTGGACTCAAAGCAGGGAGATGAAGAGGACAGTGACTGAGAGACCCAGGCAGCTCTCTTCCCTTGAAACGGCCCAAACACTCCCACAGGGGAGTGGCTGAAGGGCTAGGTGCTCTCCTGCACCTGACTGGATTTCCTGAGCTGTGTGCTGCATAGAAAGACCACACAGCCTCTGCTCACGAGTGTCCTCAGCCCCACTGAGTCCCCTGGGAAACATGGCCGTGTGCAACAGGGGCTTGGTCCTTTCCTTCCTTTTCTGTGTTCTGTTTCTAGGCAGCCACCTCCCACCTCTGTACCTGGATGGCCACGTGTTTGCAAGTCAGCCCCGACTGGTTCCTCAAACGATACCTCAGCAGCAGAGCTACCAGCAGGTGAGGGTAGCAAGCCTGGTAGCCAGGTCAGAGATAGCACAGCTGTGTCACTCTGCACTTCTTTGCTTGTGATTTTGCCCCTTGCCCCATGTGATACCCAGCACTGGCAGACCATGGCACCCAGAGAGTGTTTGTAGAAAGGATCTGAGAGATGACAGGCATGGAGTAGACACCCCAGACTCCTACCCAGCGGCCTCACTTCTCATAGTTGGGGATTAGCTGCAGTTGGGTTATGTTGATAATGGGAGCCTGGTGGGCCCAAGTCCCTGGGCACAGATGCATTATATTACATTAGAAAGAGACAGTTTTAGAGATGGGTAGGATGTTGTCTTTGCACAAGATTGGGATTCTGTCTGTGTGAGGCTGGTATGTTTTGGAGCCTCCTTCCAGAGGCTGCTGCTGGCTTCCCATACAGCCCAAAGTGTTCTTTCCTACTCCACGTCTCTGATCCAGACAGATGGGGTACCCTCAACTCTGAAGACATGTTATGCTATCTATTTTCCTGAGAATCTGATCCACTAAATGGATCTTAGTGCCTCCCCTTATTGTTTTTATTTTATGATTATTCTGCCTGCATGTGTGCTTGTATGCTATGTGCATGTACTGCCCACAGAAGCCAAAAGGTATGGGATCCTCTGGAAGGAGACCTGCAGACAGTTGTTGGTGCTGAGAGATGAGGCCAGGCCTTCAGCAAGAACAAGTTCTGTTAAACACGGAATTGTTTTTCTAGCACTTTCCTTAAGATTTCTGAGTTCCACTCTAGTCCAGGCTGGCCTGGAACTATGTGGCCCTGGCTCAGCTGGAACTTAGGTCCTGTAGCCTGAGCCACCCAAGGGCTGACAGTACAAAAATAAGACACAACACCCAGCTCAGCTCACGTATATCCTAAAAAGGATACTCAGAATTCACCTCCATTGATGTGTGTAGCTGGACTTGCTTCTGCTGTGTGGTTCCAGTGGTAGGGAGACCGTGCCTTGGTCTTAGCACTTAATGGCCTTTTGCTGTGGGAAGATAGATCAGATGAGTCGTGCAAGACTGGGTGAAGGTGGGGGCGCGTGTTTTGGGCAATGCAGTCATCACCTGGCTCCTGTTCCCAGGCCGCCACTGCCCAGCAGATCCCGATATCCCTTCACACGTCTCTGCAGGCCCAGGCACAGCTTGGGCTGAGGGGTGGGCTCCCCGTCTCCCAGTCCCAGGAGATCTTCAGCTCCCTGCAGCCCTTCAGGTGAGATAGCCCAGGTGTCAGACCTCCCTACCCTGGTGTCGTGTGTGCTGCTCCGAGACCGTGGACTGGGTCACCACAGACTGCTAGGGGTTCCTGTCCCCTCTGCCGGGTCTTTTTCCCTCTACCCCCTGCACCATCCCCCACACCCCAGTCAACCTTTCTGTATGCGTGATAGCTTCAGCCTTGGTCATCACTGGGTCTTCCTAGGCCTGCCACAGCTTGGGGCTGTTCATGGTCCCCTGGGCAACAATATCAGCATTGTTCCAGTCCTCTGAATCATTCTCTGGGGAAGCAAGCAAGTCTCTGTGTTCATCAGTGTTGGAGATGGCTGTGTACCTCGTTCACCTGTCCCTGACCCCCATCTGGCTTTTGCAGGTCTCAGGTGTACATGCACCCCAGCCTGTCACCACCCAGCACGATGATCCTCTCTGGGGGTACAGCCTTGAAGCCCCCATACTCTGCGTTTCCTGGCATACAGCCCTTGGAGATGGTGAAGCCCCAGTCTGGCTCACCCTACCAGCCCATGAGCGGAAACCAGGCCCTGGTCTACGAGGGCCAGCTTGGCCAGGCTGCCGGGCTGGGCACCTCCCAGATGCTGGATTCCCAGCTCCCACAGGTTGGTGGTTTGTGGGTAGCCTCCTCCTTGCTTGCCTCTCGGCTGCCTCTGTGTGCTGATGTTCAGATGTATCTCTCAGACGCAGAGACTGACTAGTCCCACAGCTGTGTTCTGCTGCCTTCTCATCCCTCTAGGGCGACCGAGATGGTGGCTGGGGACTGGAAATGGGGCAGGTGTCATGTTTGTGCCTCCACCCCTTCTAGTCCCCACTGTAGAGCCTGCCCTCTCTGCATGTTGGAGCTCCCTCCTCCCTCACCCGTGAGCCACTCCTCACCCTCAGGCCCTGTGTGGCAGCTGAGGGCCTTTCCCTCTGTCAGGCAGCTGGCTCACCCTCTTACTCCACCTAGATGCCCTGGTCCATGCCTGTGTGTAGGGAGCATGCGTTAACCCCAGGTACTCCTGGGACCTGCTTCTCTGACCACTGTGTGGCATGGCTTGCTTCTTCCCCTGGGCGTAGACCCTCAGAGCCGTGCACACCTCTGCCTCCATCAGTCCTCCCTCCCTCAGAGCCGTGCACACCTCTGCCTCCATCAGTCCTCCCTCCTAGCGGCCACTACTGCTGCTTCCCCATGTTGTGTTGTCCTCTGTCCTCCTCCATGATGGCTTGCTTCTGGACCACAGAGGCATCCTAGTCCTCAGTTGCCCCTCGTCCGACAGGCCACCCTGGCAAGTATCCTTCTTCTTTGTCTCTCTGAAGAGGGAGACTCAGAGCTGACCTTTTCACTGAGGGGTCTAGACCACACCCTCAGCCACCCCATCACAGCATCACCCAGTTGCCCCTGACTCATAAAATCATCTTCAAGACGTATTCCCTGGCTCTCCTGTCTCCTTATACCCTCTTCCTTCCTTCCCCGCTCCCATCTAATTGTGCCCTTTGTTCCTGTCTTTTGCTCTCCTTCCTGGTCACTGTCATCTAAGCACTGCTCTGCCCTGGGTTTATTTCTTCAACCTTGCATCCCCATGGCTGCCCAGCTTTGCCGTTTTATATCTCATGGCAGCTGGTTCCAAGACTTCCTGCTCATCTCATCTACATTACTCCATCCTGCTTTTCCCACCCCTCCTACTTCTGGCCCTTCAGTGGCTACACACACACACACAGAACGATCCTTACTACCCTGCCCTATGCTGTGCTGGATATGCAGGGTCTTACCTTTGCCCTCAGTCCTCAGTACCCTGTGCAGTGAGTACAGCAGCCCCGCCTGTGGAAGGGCAAGAGCCAGGCTGTCCCCTGCCCAGACATTGTTCCTGCCTGACTTTACTATGTCCCTGCTGCACTCTGCTCTGAGGTCCTGGTGTCACTACAAGTCTCAGTGATGTGTTTCCAATAGATCCTTCTGACCCTCCACTGTGGACTCAAAGCAGGGAGATGAAGAGGACAGTGACTGAGAGACCCAAGTGGCCCGGCTCTGCCCAGTGCTTATCCTCTCTGAGCGAGGCTTGTTCTGACTTGGGCCCCGTGGGCTGCTGGGCTGCCGCTGACCTGCTGTCTGGCATCCTCCAGATGCTCTCTTAGGCTCAGTTTGTTCTTCTTTTCTGCCATCATTGATTCAAACATCTGTGGTGCCCATCTTTGCCACACAAAGGGACGGGAGGCCAGGCTCCGGTGCGGCTGTCATCTGGGGAAGCTCTCCACTGTCCTTCCCTCCGAGCCTGCACTTGGAGCAGCACCCAGCTCTGTGCAGCATGTCACATATACTGCTCTGTCGGTGACACTGCTCATGTCTGACAGTGCCCTGTGGCATCTCCAGCACCCTTTGTTTAAGACTCCAAGGCCTGAGGCCACTCTGGAGTGCCGCGTCCACTCCCAGATGCATGTTTCAGCTTTCTCCCCAGTGTCCTTTCTGCCTCTTGACTGTGCTGTCACCCAACAGCTCACTATGCCACTGCCTCGGTATGGCTCCGGGCAGCAGCCACTGATCCTGCCGCAGTCCATCCAGCTGCCTCCAGGACAGAGTCTCTCTGTTGGAGCCCCCCGGAGGATTCCTCCACCTGGCTCCCAACCTCCCGTCCTGAACACCAGCAGAGAGGTAAAGGTGGTCCCAGAGAGGGGCATTGAGCAGCCAAAGCCTCTACCACAGAACGGTTGTAAAAAGGGCACGCCTCCAGTCTCTCACACTGTACAGGCCTTTGTCTTAGGTACTTAAGTGAAAACTAGTCAGAAAGATAGGGTTGGCATATGCCAGACTGCCAGGCAGCAAGGAAGATATACAGCCCGTCTTAGCCAATGAGGAGGAGCCACGTGACCACCACAGGTGCAGGACCTAGACTTTTGAGTAAGGACAGGAGTCTGTGTTGCGTGTCTCACCAGGTCGAGTGAGCTTGATGTGACTGGGGTCTGGGCCATTGTGCACACTCATCTCTCTTCAAGGAAGAGCCTGCCTGCCCCGGCACGTGCTTTAACCCAGCACTCAGACATGGTGACTGGAAGTCGTCAAGGACAGCCTTAGCTGTGAGGCATAGTCTCAGAAAAAGAATAAACACTAAGACTCTCCCTGAGTCCAGGTTGGGGTTGGGCCACTGTGGGCTAGGCTGTCTCTGCTCTGCTGAATGAGTCTGTTGCTTCTTGACCCCTCTAGTCCACTCCGATGGAGTTGAAAGGCTTCCACTTTGCCGACAGTAAACAGAATGTTCCTACCGGCGGGTCCGCACCATCCTCGCAGGCATACAGGTAAAGATGAGCCCTGGGGTTGGGGTGCATTGCCAAGAGCCCTTGGGCCTGGGGAACATGGTGGAAGGCATTGCAGCACGGCCCCCTTTGTGTCTCTGAGCGTCACTGAGGCGTCCTTGTCACTTGTTCATGCTGTAGCTAGCTGTGGCAAAGTGTGTCCTGGGGAAACTGCATTTGTTTCTAATCTGCAGTGTATCAGGCTCTGAGGAGTGAGAACTTTGTAGGGTGGCAGCCACAGCCCCGCCGTCTCATATCCAAACTCACCCTTTGACCCCTATTATAGAACTTCTTAAAGCTGGGTGTGGGTGGCTTTTCTTCCCAAACCACAAACTGGTACCCGCTGTTGGTTTCCTTGGTATGGGTTTTCTACCTCTAGTAACCAAGGTTCTCCTTGGCTTGATTCAGAGGTATCTGTTGGATCATGGCAGGAGCTCTTGATTCTCTCAAGCTGGGTCGGGGGAATGGCTCTGGGCCTGGACCTGAGAGAAAATACAACCTGATACCTTGTGTTTAAGCACTGAGTAGGACAGACAGATCTGTAGTGTCTTTCTAGAGGTCACCCAGGATACACTGCAGATAGAGTCCTACTGCCTGTGCCCCACTTCACTGATCATTCGCCTGACTCTGGGGTTCTGGGCTGGACATAAAGTGAAGGCGCCTGCACTCTTACTATGGTGGCTTTGTTTGTGCGTGAGTACATTCCATTCTACTGCCATTGCCTGGTAGAGGGCCCACAGCAAAGCCGTGTGGAGGGAGGAAGAGAGGAAGGTTCAGGAAGGCACACACATGCCATGGTCTGCCTGCCTAGTGCGATGGCAGTGACCTGGGCTCAGCAGGTTGTAAGGAGAGAACAGCCTTGAAAGAAACTGGGCACTCTAGCCACAAATGGAAAATATTTGGGAGTGGGAAGGGACCAAAAATGGTTTCTTGTCATCGTTTCTAAGGAATAGAGTATAGCTACTGTCTACATAGTGATTGTAAGCAGTCTCGAGAGGATTTTCCAAGTGTATAGGAAGAACAGATTCATCAGGCTCTGGGTTCCACTCCCAGAACCAAACAAAAACAAAAGAACAGGAGGCTGGAGAATAAGATCACTGGCTGCTTGCTCTTCCAGAGGTCCCAAGTTCAATTCCCAGCAACCACATGGTGGCTCACAACCATCTGTAATGGATCCAGTGCCCTCTTCTGGTGTCTAAAGACAGCTACAGTTTACTCATATAAATGAAATAAATTAATCTTTAAAAATAAACAAACAGGGGCTGGTGAGATGGCTCAGCGGGTAAGAGCACCCAACTGCTCTTCCGAAGGTGATAAGTTCAAATCCCAGCAACCACATGGTGGCTCACAACCATCCGATCTGGCTCCCTCTTCTGGAGCGTCTGAAGACAGCTACAGTGTACTTACGTATAATAAATAAAATAAATCTTTAAAAAAAAAATAAAAAACAAACAAATAAGAATGACAAAAGAACAAAACAAAAGGCCACATACTGGAGAACATGGCTAGGTTACATGTAAATAGCATGTTAACTTTCTCTATGAAGAGACAGAGGGGCTGCTGGATATGAAGACATAGGCATTGTGGTAAACAGAGGGATTGCTATGACTCTTGTATAGCAAGATTTTCAGGAAATGGGCAGCTGAGACATGCTTTGCAAAAGGGGCCCTTAAGCCGGGCATGGTGGCGCACGCCTTTAATCCCGGCACTCGGGAGGCAGAGGCAGGCGAATCTCTGAGTTCGAGGCCAGCCTGGTCTACAAAGTGAGTTCCAGGACAGCCAGAGCTACACAGAGAAACCCTGTCTCGAAAAACCAAAAAAAAAAAAAAAAAAAGGGGTCCTTAGTTAGAAATCAAAGGATGTGCTGTCCCATGATGGCTTTCCCGGCTATGGTGAGCACTAGACAACCTCACCTCAAAAGACTCGCTGGCCTCTGCACAGTACTCTTTCTTACAGAAGACCTTCTTCTCATAAAACATCTAAGGGCCCTGAGAACTAAATGTGGTTGTAGATCTCTCCCCTCCCCCAACAAGTGAGAACGAGGAGCTCCCCTCCCCTCCCCCTGGGATAGCTCCTTGGAAGCTGCTGCTAGCCTTCATCTGGACACTGCACCACACTAGTCCAGATTCCACAGCCTGGAGATGGCACTGGCTGTCTTCTCGTGGCAAGGGCTGTAGCTCCTCTCCTGGGTGTGTCTCCAGGAGGTGCCAAGGGGCACTGTTGACAGTCTTCCTCCCCGTTTGCATTCTTGGGCACTGTTGACAGTCTTCCTCCCCGTTTGCATTCTTAGCTGTCTCAGGTCTGTACTTTCTGTCTGCTGAGGCCTCTGGCCAGAGGGCCTCCCTGTCTTGATCTGCCTCCACGTGCTGCTAGGCATTGACTCCATCTCTGTGGTGACACATGTGTATTCTCAACCCTGCCTTTGGTTTTTTCAGGCCTAGCTCTGCTAGCCCCAGTGGGAAGCCCTCTGGATCAGCAGTTAACATGGGCTCTGTGCAGGGACACTACGTTCAACAGGTAGAAGATGGCTTCCCAGACCCTGCAGCCCTGGACACTTAGGCCTGTCTCCTAGCGCCAAAGGAGAGGGGACTGTCCAACTGATGGATGGTTTTTATTAAGGGAACTGTGCCCTACTGCTTAGAGCTGGGCCACCTGAGTTCCTCCTGGCAAAAGCACTTCTCTTGACGGGTGTTTGGATCCTTCCTTGTCCTGCAGAGAAGGGAGGAGCCCGATTCCCACAGGAGGAGATGCCAGAAGGTGTACTATCTATCCCCAGCCATTTATGGCTGTCATGGCGCTCTAGGAGACACGGTTAGGCCTGGGTTAGCTCAGGCTGGGTGTGTGTGCGTGCTAGCTCTAGTGAGTGCTGTGGCATGTCTCCGTCCTGGGTGGGATCGTGGACAGGATACAGCCTCCCCCCACTTCACAGGAAGGATTTCTCTGTGTCTTTCCCTGTAGGCCCTTTTCTCTTCCTCCTGTAAAGGTGGCCTGGGACTTCAGAGCTCAGGACCTTGGTCAGGCCTGGGACTTAATAAATTTGTCACTGAGAGGTGGAGATTGTGATTCGCGCCCCCCCCCCTTTCCCAGTGTTCCTTGGAGGTCACTGTTCCTGCTGTGAGATGGGTTTCTAACCCTTTCTCCCAGAGCTGAGGGCATAATTCAGGGGCAGATGAGGCCCTGGGTTCCAACCTCAGCTGACAAAACAACAAAGACCACCCAACCAAGTTTCCCCCAGAAGTTAGACAAGTGAGGTTACCCTGTGCAGGCCACCGCTGTGCAGAGCTGCTGGCTAGTGCATCCCTGAGATCAGGTGGGGTCCTGGGGAAATGCGGTTATTCAGAGACACTTGGGATGGGGTTTGACTGAATCATGCATCAAGATCTGGGGGATCCCAGTTGGCTTCATTCCTCAGCTGGGTGGGTACCCAGCCCATGGGTAGATTGGTCTGCTGAAGGGGCTGTTTGCTTGCCTGTGGGCACAGGGTGCACTGATTTGAAAAGGCCCTTCCCATCTGCCTTGGAACCTGAAATGTTCACCAAGGATGTGCTCCTGAGTTGTCTGTGGAGGACCGGGAGTCTTCCCACCTTTCTGAATCACTGCACCCATGGGAGGGACAGGACAGTGAAGACTGCACACCAGGCTCCTCCCTGGTTCCTGTGAGGATAGCTTTTGGTCTGACACTGGAGCAGGAAGGGAGTGGTCTCTACACATTTTGCCCTGTGGTCACTTTGGTTTTCCTGTTCATCTGTCCTAAGGCAAAGCGAGTGGATGAAAAACCCGGCCTGGGAACCGTGAAGCTGCAGGAGGCCTCGTCAGCCACCTCCCAGATGAAGCGAACCGGAGCAATCAAGCCTCGGGCAGTCAAGGTGGAGGGAAGCAAAGCCTGAAGGGGCCTGGGTCTCTTGCCTCACCTAACAGGGATGGTGCGCCACACCAGCCTGGACAGCCACCGCCTGGCTCAGACAGAGCTCTCTTCCACTCCCGAAAGCTCGTGAGAGTTCCATCGTCAGCCAGCCCCCATTGTGGACATGTGGCTTTGACCTGCTTGCTTTGGTACAAAAGAGCAGACTCCCTCCTTCCCACCCTCTGCCCAGTGACTGTGGAGTGAGCCTCCTGTGCAGTGTAGACCCGCCCGCCCGCCCCGTTCCCTAGGCACAGTGGTTTGGCAGTAGGGTCATTTTAGCTGGAGGCTTTTTGTTTTGAAAAGCAGCTAAGGTTTTTACAAAGGGGAAATGAGAACAAAATGCTAGCTACATCTGTATAGCTGAACTTTTATATGGTCCTTGCTGTCCTCTCTCTGCTCTGCTGTCCCCAGTGGTCACCTTTTATCTCTGTCCTGTTTGACATGTCACAGTGCTACCTTAAGAGGTGATTCTTAAGAGTCACACACACACACACACACACACACACACACACACAGAGGTGGGCTAACCTTTGGGGTTTGGAGGATGTGATTGGACAGTCTGGTTGGTCCCTCACCACCTTGGGCACTGTGAGGTTGGTATCTGAGTTTAGTTCCAGCCCCTGGCCTGGAGTTAATGTTTCAGAATAAGAATTATCTGTTCTGGGCCCTTTTGCTGTCATTGGACACAGTGAGTATTGCGTACCAGAGAAATTGTGGAGTTTTGTAATCCAGATTGGCCCACTTGGGGACTGCATCTTAGGCTCCGTGCTTTAGCCCCCACTCATTTCCTTACTTCTCTGTGGAGCCTGCTGTGTCCCTCTCGATCCTTGTCCATTCACCCCTCACAGCTTATCACCAAAATCAATATAAGGACACAGGTGAACACCCATTAGTCAAGTTTGCAACAGGAAAGACTATGGCACATTTATCTTGCATCCTTCACTCCTGGTAACAGGGCAGGGTGNGTGCTTTAGCCCCCACTCATTTCCTTACTTCTCTGTGGAGCCTGCTGTGTCCCTCTCGATCCTTGTCCATTCACCCCTCACAGCTTATCACCAAAATCAATATAAGGACACAGGTGAACACCCATTAGTCAAGTTTGCAACAGGAAAGACTATGGCACATTTATCTTGCATCCTTCACTCCTGGTAACAGGGCAGGGTGTTGGGTAGGGTTTCTAAGCTATAGGTGTGTTACCCTTCCTTAGAGAACTGGACAGGGTAAGGTATAAGTGGCCTACAGAGAAACCTATGCAGCCTCCTTAAAAGGGTGGTGTCTTGGGGCTGCTGCTTGCAGGTTTTGTGTGAGCACCTGTATGCGAGGCTTCTTGCTTTCAATAAGAACAAGGAAAATGAAGTGAATTTCAGGGTGCTCAGCTGCTGCTTAGGACCCCCATTTATTACCCACCTAGGGTGTTGGAGACGGCCTGCTTCAGAGAGCTCATAGTTGGTGGCAGGGCTGGGGTAAGTATGTGGGTCTGTCCTCAAGTGTCACTATGGGCATGAGAGCAGAGAAGCAGCTTAGGAGTTTTGAAGTGGCTTCACCCTGCCTAGTTGGTTGTTGAAGGACGCAGAAGTCTGTTTCCCCCGGCAGGTCCTGCCACACTGTCCCCAGCATTACCTACCGGTCAGGGCGGCCTTGGTGCAGTTTCAGTGCAACTGCAGCACTCCACTCCTTCCTTCCCACCTCTGTCCCATCTCCTCTTCTCGAATCCCTCCTCAGAAGCACTGTCCACTTAGGAGTCCCCAGCACAGATCTGCCTGTGCCCCTATCCGCCCTCCCACCCCCCGGAAGTGACCAAGTCCTCTGCCCCACTGCCAAGCTCTACCCCATAAGTCTCAGTCAGTAAAAGCCAAACAGTCACCTCTTAGAAATGCGGCCAGATCCACCTCACCTAATGCTTGGTGGGCATTATGTGTCAAAACAAGCAAACAATTTCACAGGATGCAGTTACAAATGCAAAATGTGCCCTTTAGGAGAGCCTGCTGTCAGAATGGCAGTACTCCCTGTTTAAGAAGAAAAATTAGGAGGTCACCTGTTTTCAGTCCTTTCTCTAACCCTGTATTTCCCTCCTGCCTCCCACCCTAAATAAAAACAAGAAACACTAGAATTTATTTATATGTATTGATGTTGTAGGTCTAGATGGAAAAAAAAAAGTAAATGTCCCACTGCTCTGTTTATATAATGTCTGAATTACTCTGTGCAGGAAAGGCCAGGAAATTGCATGTGAAATTTGGTGTGCTCACCACCTCTGATCTCAGCTGTGGGCTCTACCCCTCTGAGAGGAACATTTGCAACTAGATGCTGGGGACAGAGGGCAGGCTTCAGGCCAAATGTCCCCACTCCTTGGATGATCTGGTCGAGCCAAGTTTTTAGTACAGAGGTGTTTTAAGGTGCAATATCTCTTCGTGTGGTTTTTAGAGTCAAGCTCAAGTGTAATAGAACTTGGGCCTTATTTTGGTTTCAAACCCCCATCTTTATAGATCACACAAAAAAACAGGAACGTCTGTCAGGGTGCCATGGCCTTTGGTGGGAACAGGTAAAGCCCAGCCCTGCCTTTTCTACTGCTGAGATGGGTGGAGGTGGGCAGAATCTTTTACCCCTGCCTGCTGAAGTCACCTCCTACTGCTGGTGGCTTTGTTGGTGCCACTGATGGTGAAATCCATGGTTTGGCAACCAGGACTCTTCAGTCTGTTGGTCCTGATGCAGCATGTAGCATCTGTCGGTGACGACTTCTGCCGACTGCATTTAGTCTGGTCTCTTAACAGTTGCTTTCCTTGTCTGATTCCCAGATTTAGCATTTTCAAATTCAGAGTTTCACAGAACACTTCTGGGTCTAAGCTTCCTTAAGGGGGATAAGCAAAGGATGATTGCAGTACACATTTAGAAACGCTGGTTCATATCCAAAGCCATGCTTGCTCTGCCACTTCTAGAGATACTTGGATAACACTGTCAACCTTGCTGTCCTGTCCTCTGGAGCCACCTCCAGATTGTCAGTGATGAAGTCGTGAGTGAATTGACACTCAGGGCCCAGGGCACAAGAGTGGACCCCCTGAGGCCATGCGGTAACTCTAAGTCCACCCCCCAACACTCCCTGGAGTCCCCACTCTGCCAGGTACCTGCATGTTAACTTTCAGGTTCACCTTGCCCTCATTTCTAGCAAGTCTGGGTTAGAGGGTCTGTTGGGAATCTTTCACAAGCAAGGGCACAGAAGTCTGGCTTCTGTATTCTTTGATGAGTGGAAAGGCTGGCTCTTGTGAGATGGCTCTAAGACAAGTTAGGTCATGTGGAACAGAGTGGTCAGTGTTGGGGATGAGCACAGTAGCCCAGCTGTGCTCTCCACTGTACCAGCTCTGAGTGGTCATCTTCCAGGTGCATGACACCTGCAGCCCCCAGCTGCCTGCTTCAGACCTGCATCCTCCCTAGGCCCTCCCTGTCTTTGGCATGTCACAATCTGGAGCAGCAGTTCCCGTGAAGGCTCTGTGCGGGCTCCTTAGTTGAAGGGTCCCGTGCTCTCGGCTTTCCACCTCAAACCTTTTATAGAAAAGGACTTGGGGGGTTGTTCTTTTTGAGGGTCCTTTTATTTTCTTTTGCTTTTCTTTTGGCCTTCCCTCTGTCCTTCACTTAGACCAGCTATTTGAAAGGGCAGACGATGCTAAAGGTGTACTGTGCAGCTTGTTTAGACGTGATATGGGGAACTTCTTCGGATGGGAAATGGAATCGTGAATTCACCCTCTCTTCCCTCCGGGTCAGTCCCTGTTGTTTCTCCTTTCAAATATGTGATTGTACTAGGTCTTTCCATACGAAAGAACTCTCCTTATTTAAATAAAAAAAAGTATAAAAAAAATAAAGCCAAACATGCTTTCTCAGGCTGTGTTTGTTTGTTTGTTTGTTTGTTTGTTTTCTGAGACAGGGTTTCTCTGTGTAGCCCTGGCTGTCCTGGAACTCACTTTGTAGACCTGGCTGGTCTCGAACTCAGAGATCCATCTGCCTCTGCCTCCCTAGTGCTCCACCATGCCCAGCTGTGTCGGTTTTCTATCCTTGGTTCCCAGCTTCCAGGGAGACTGGGCGTGGCCAGAGCACCTCAGCAGCACTGCTGTGGTAGTGTCCACAGACTAACTGAGGCAGCCACCTTCAGAACAGCTTTTTATATGACTTTTGCCTTTGTCTTCCATTAATTGTATTGGTTAAGACCTTAAGACAGGATTCTAGGGGCTGGTGAGATGGCTCAGCGGGTAAGAGCACCCGACTGCTCTTCCGAAGGTGATAAGTTCAAATCCCAGCAACCACATGGTGGCTCACAACCATCCGTAACGAGATCTGGCTCCCTCTTCTGGAGTGTCTGAGGACAGCTACAGTGTACTTACATAAATAAAATAAATCTTTAAAAAAAAAAAAAAAAAGACAGGATTCTAAAGATGTCCTCTGTGTGGAGGGTAGGCGACTTGGGGAAATGGAGCAAGTTCTCAAGCAATTTAGCAGGGACTAGGACACATGGCAGTCTGTCTTTCCTTCAGGGTCTCTGGGAAGGCTAAGCAAGGAAGGGGTTGCAGATCATACAAATTAATATATATTTAAAGACATTAGTTGGTCTACATGGACATTTTTTTTCTTTACCCTGGGTCTCAGGGACCCCTACCACAACAGGGAGCCTGTGGTTAAGGCGCATCTTGAAAATGGGCAGCACCAAGAAGCCTTGTCCTCTCTGTGGGCCAACCCATGAACATCCTGTCCTGTACTTCCTGCCTGATTGCTATCTGGGTTTCTATAGGAACAAGTGGAGGACTGCACTGTACTTCTGTGGAAGAAAAAATTAGATCTGGGGTAGGAAAAGGTCAGGGGGATTCATAGAGGTTCAGGCTCGGTCATCACTGAGGTCTGGAACCTAGGTACAGGGCTATCTGGGCAATTTATCAAATGTCATTTGTTAACGCTATCTAGTGAAGGGTGGTGTGGATTCAAAAGTCATTGGTGAGCATACAGTTGTAGGCCAGCCAGCATTACAAAAAACAAAAGCCAAAGACAGTGCATGAGAAACCCCAGTCCCCCAGGCGTAAGCCTCTTGCTACACAACAGGTAAGGGTCTCGGTAGTAGCATCCACTAGCTTTTAAAGCCACATCCATACCTCAGGTTTCCAGCAAGCAACACAATTTCCTCCTGAAGCTGAGTGCCTACGAGCTGTCCTGAAGCTCCAGCCCGGCTTACATGCGCAGACTAAACTTTTGGGACCAATCTGGAGCCCTTTCTTTTCAGGAACTTGGGTAGACAGTTCTCGTGCTTAAACAATGAACAAGCAATTTCGTGCACTTTTGTCTAACTTATTTTATGTGTATCTGCATACCACTTGACTGCCTGGTGCCAGATCCTCGGGAACTGCGGTTCCAGAAGATTCTGAGCTGTCATGTGGGTGCTGAAAATGTAACCAAGGTCCGTTTTAAGAGTATCCGGTGCTCCTAGCCACTGAGCAGTCGCCCAGCCCCATTGCTACAATCTTAAACCGGATGTCACCCAATGCTAAGCTAACTTGTAAAAACTGAATTTTGGCAAAACAAGCCTGAATCGAGATCTGGAGTCGGTATGGGCTGGGCTTGCCATCTGAGCATGAGAACCCACCTAAAAAGGCATGATTGTAGTATCTGCGCTGGGGAAGCAGAGGCAGTAGGATCAAACGTTCAAAGCCATCCTCCTCTACATAGCGAGCTTGAGCCCTTGGGGAGGGGGAGGGACAATCAGTTTGTAAGCATTCCAGTGTGGAAAGAGTTGAGAAAAAGCAATCCACCATTCAGCTCCAGGAGGTAGAACGCACCCGAAGCTTCATAGCTCTTACTCCTGCCCTTCTTCAGCCAGCGCGCTGCGTAACGACACCGCTTAAGTAGATGCGAGATCCGAAACGGAGAGCTCCGAGCACTTGAACAACTTGCGGAAACCCACTGTGCTTTATTAAAAAGGGAAAAGGGAGTCCTAAGGAAAAGATAAGCAATAAGCCCAATTTTGATGGCCAGTGAGCACGCCGCGCATGCGCGCCGCTACCTCGCGCTCCGGCTGCGCACGCGCGTCGCAGAGTCTATCGGCCGCACAGACACAACTAGTTGAGCGTCGATCCGTGAGGTCTGCAGAGTAATCGAGCGGCCTCACCCCCAACGGTCGAGACTGCCTGGTGGTTCGCAGGCCTGGCTCCACATGGGGAGCCACTCTGCGGGACTCGAAGAAACGCTCGTAGGTCTTGGAGTGCCAGATTCGAGAGCCCTCCTGGGGTCTGGGATCCGGCTTGGGGGCGGCGCGCTAGGGTCGGTGGATATTCCGATCCTGGCCGAGCAAGGCGTTTCCAAGGCGGCTTCTTGTAAAAGCCAGAGTGGGAAAAACTGTAGAGAAAGAACGGGCTCGGGGCACAAGCAACTCTAGGAAGAGAGGGAAAAGTCCATCCAGGTCACCGGGCTATGTCAGTGCCCAGAGCTCCCCAGGATTTTAGTTTTCAACCACACTGGGAATGGACAGGAGAGGCCACTTCATTCATTAGCGGCCTTGTTCTAGCAAGTGCCCAGCAAGTGTTTATGGAATGACTTGTAGAAATGAATATCCAGTTCTGAGATTCCTGAATTCAACCCTCAAGTGTTTTTATGTATACCCTGTGCTTGAACACAACTGTAATTCTCCAACAGGTATGTTCTAGAAGAGTCCTTCTGGTTCTATTAACCCAACCCGCTATGCTGTAATTCATCGTGACGCCAAGCGGCTTTAGGACCTCGTGGCCTCGTTTGAGCCTTTCCGGGCTGCTGTCCGTTTACTTTAATGGTAGTTCTTTCCCTCTTTTCCAGGGAGTCCTCCCAAGCTGGCTTTTCTGCAAAATGTTAAGATTTTTGAAACGGCCTCTAGTGGTGACTGTTGACATCAATTTGAACTTGGTAGCTCTGACTGGCCTGGGACTACTTACCCGACTATGGCAACTCTCCTACCCTCGGGCTGTGGTGTAAGTAGAGATCAGGGAGGAGAGTCAATGATCCAAGAGGCATTGTAATTATTAGTGACATGAATCACCTTGCCATACAGTGCAAAAGAGAGACATTCTGGGTTTCTGGGTTTCTGGGCCTCTTGGGGATGGATGTTTTAGCAGTGTATTGCTCAGGGTTCTCTAGAGTAACAACTTAAGAATAACACTCTATGTTTGCATGTGTGTATATGTAAATAAATATAATATAGTATACAAATGTATTATATATACATATAATTTATTGGAATGACGACTTACTGGCTGCAGTCCAGCTAATCCAACAATAGCTGACTGTGGCCGGGCATGGTGGTGCACGCCTTTAATCCCAGCACTCGGGAGGCAGAGGCAGAGGCAGGCGGATTTCTGAGTTCGAGGCCAGCCTGGTCTACAGAGTGAGTTCCAGGACAGCCAGAGCTACACAGAGAAACCCTGTCTCGAAAAACCAAAAAAAAATAAAATAAAATAAAATAAAATAAAAATAGCTGACTATGAATGGAAAAGTCCAGGGGTCTAGTAGTTTTCTGCTCAGCCCACATGGCTGGGTGTCTCAGCTGGTCGTCAGTATACACTGGATTCCCAAAGTAGGCTCCAGTGCCAAGGATGGAATGGACTTGCTAACAAGGTGAGGGCCAGCAGGCTCAGAGGAAAACTTCCTACTTCTGTGTCTTTAAATAGATTTTCAACAGAAAGTGTGGTGCAAATTAAAGGTGTGTCTTCCCACCTCAAAATCTGGATTAAACTAGCATGTCTTCCTGCCTTAAATGTCCAGACTAGAAGTGGATCCACCCATCTTAAGCAAAAGATCTCTCATAGATGTATACTCAACTTCTAGATTGTAGATCATTCCAGATGTAGTCAAGGTGACAACCAGAAATAGTCATCTCAAGCAGTGTGGGTGTGACTCGTTTATCCCCCAGAACCACCACTGGAATACATACATTTTAGGGCTTACCCTATAGGACTGTAGTAAGAAAGTTTTGGTCTGTCAATTTCCAGCCTCACTTTTCCTTAGCCAGTTGAAAGGTGGCAGTTTGGTGAATTTGTTTATAAGGAGAACTATGCTGTTATTGAGAAGGTATGTGTATTAGCTAATACAGGCATTCTCTTCTTACTTTGTTATAGGGGTCATCCTACATGGGTAGGATGATGACCTCAGCAATCCCCTTAGAGGAGATTAATTTGAAGAAAATTCTAGACATATTCACTATATACGTCTCAAAGATGAGGATTTTTTTTTTTTATTTTTATTTTTTTGGTTTTTTCGAGACAGGGTTTCCATGTATAGCCCTGGCTGTCCTGGAACTCACTTTGTAGACCAGGTTGGCCTCGAACTCAGAAATCCGCCTGCCTCTGCCTCCTGAGTGCTGGGATTAAAGGCGTGCGCCACCACGCCCGGCTCAAGATGAGGATTATTTAAGAGTATATTTCTGTCTGTCTGTCTGTCTGTCTGTCCATCCATCTGTGCATGTGCACGTGTGCCTTCAGACCTAGAAGAGGATGGCAGATCCTCTGGAGCTCAAGATCCAGGTCTTTGAGATCTGCCTGAGTTCTGGGATCTGAACTCAGGTCCTCTGTTTACCATCAGCACATGCCGTAACCATCTCTCCAGCTCCAAAATGAGGATTCCTTTTTGTGGGGGGAGGTTGGGGAATCGTTTGGTTTGTTTTGTTATTCGAGACAGGGTTTCTCTGTATAGCCCTGGCTGTCCTGGAACTCGCTTTGTAGACTATGCTGGCCTCAAACTCAGAGACCTACCTGCCTCTGGCTCCTGAGTACTAGGATTAAAGGCCTAACTTGTAGTTAATTTCTTTTTTAGGGGGGCGGGTTGGGGTTTTTTGGTTTGGTTTGGTTTGGTTTGGTTTTTCTTTTTTTTTTTTTTTTTTTTTTTTTTTTTTTTTTTTTTTTTTTTTTTTTTTTTTTTTTTTTTTTGGTTTTTCGAGACAGGGTTTCCTGGCTGGCCTGGAACTCACTCTGTAGACCAGGCTGGCCTCAAACTCAGAAATCTACCTGCCTCTGCCTCCCAAGTGCTGGGATTAACGGCGTGTGCCACCAGTGCCTGGCAAGATGAGGATTCTTGAAAACAAAGAACACATAACCACGGTAGCATTGTCACACCTAAGACCTAATGTCTCTCATTATCTGAAGAAGCTTCGGTGTCATTCATCGGTCCGCATTTGCTACCCTTTCAATTAGATCTTTAGTTCTGCTCCAGTCCACAGCTGTAGAAAGGTGCTGGTGGCCAGTGAGAGAGTATGAGATGGGATCAGCCTCAGGCTCCTGGTCAGGAGCTTGGCCTACACATACCTAAGTCAAAAGCTGTGGGGAGGCTGGGGAAGTGGCTCAGTGGGTAAAGCACTTGCTATACAAGTGTGAAGACCAGAGTTCAGACTCTAAGCACTCCCTCACATGCCACGTGGGCAGTGTGTTCCATCTGTAATCCCAGCATGCTGCCAGCTCAGCCAGTGAATCTCTGGAGCAAGCTAGCTAGGCAGACTAGCCAAATGACAAGCTTCAGTCTGATGAGTGTCTCAGGAGATAAAATGGAGAGTGGCCAAGGAAGTCAGTGGGTGTCAACCTTGAGCCTGCACATACATGCACACACTTTCATACATGAGCATGCCTACACATAACTGCCTCTATATCACAAACACATCCATGCAGGGGAGAAAAAACTAGAGAAAGAAATAGGCTCTCCACAAGACATGCATGCTTACTGGGCTTGGTAAATTTCCCACCATGTTCCTATGGGTTAAATGATGCTATGTGTGTCTTAGTGTTTGGGGACAGAATACAGTTGGAACAAAGGATCTGACCCTGGCTCTTCACTTACCTGAAGTCAGCTGGAAACATGAGGTTTTACTTTCCTGTCTGTGTTTACGATTAAGATTTCTAGAGGGCTGGAGACATGATTCAGTACTGGCAGCTCTTACAGAGGACCTGGGTTTAGTTCCCAGCATCTACTTGAGTCTCACAACTGCCGCCAACTCTAGTTCCAGAGGATCTGATCCCCTCTTCTGCCCTCTGTGGACACTACACACATGTGATGTATAGCCATACAGGGAAAATACCCATACACAAAAAAATATTTTTTTAAATAAATATTTTTTTTTTTTAAGATTTATTTTATTTATTATATGTAAATACACTGCAGCTGTCTTCAGACACTCCAGAAGAGGGCGCCAGATCTCGTTACGGATGGTTATGAGCCACCATGTGGGTGCTGGGATTTGAACTTATCACCTTCGGAAGAGCAGTCGGGTGCTCTTACCCGCTGAGCCATCTCACCAGCCCCTAAATAAATATTTTTAAAAGCTTAAATAACAATTCAGTTTTCTAGCTGGATATAAAGGCGGGTTTTGTGTTTGTTTATAGTTTCGATGAAGTATATTATGGGCAGTACATTTCCTTCTACATGAAGCGCATCTTCTTTCTGGATGACAGTGGGCCACCATTTGGCCACATGCTACTGGCCTTAGGAGGTGGGTAAGAGAAACAGTCAGGGCCTTTGAGGCCCTGGGATATAAGCTTATCAAATAAAAATTTTCAACGGCACAAATCATGATTTGTTTTCTCACCTTGTTTGGCCCATGTTCCAAATTTTTTGTTTTAGGTTGGTTAGGGGGATTCGATGGTAACTTTCTGTGGAACCGAATTGGAGCAGGTAAGGATTTTAACTCTCCTTATGAATCTACATATGAAAGAATAGAGACATGATGCCTATCCCCAGACCCAGCACTTAACCTTTTACTACTCTGAGCCAGGATACGGCTGGGTATTTGTGTACAAGGCACCATCTGGCTAAAGGGGAAGAAGGGATGGCTCAGCAGTTAAGAGCTCTGCTGCTCTCCTGGAGGTTCAGGACTTGGTTGCCAGCACCCACATGATGGTGCCCAACCATCCGTAACTCCAGTTCCAGGGCGTTATCCACAGTGACCAGGCATATACATTCATATATGCAAACACCCATGTACATAAATAAAACATAAAAAGAAAGAAAAGCCTGCTTAAAGTTTTAAGTGCTTTGTGATTGTAAATATTCCATCCCTGGCTCTTGGTACATGTGTCCTGTGGCATTTGGCAGCCACTGTCTTTTAGATGTATAAACTTGGTGGCCATAATGTTTTTAGAAGCTAGTAGGGGTATATATGCTAAATCAGCATTAATTTTGGAACCATCCCTCATCATATCTGTGCCCGGTGAGAGCTGGTACCTCGACTGCAGAGCTGATGTTTACTACCCAGAGAGGCTGAGGATCACCTGAACTCAGGAGTCTGACACCCTAGACAATCAGGGTCTCATTATGTAGTCTAGGCTGGCTTGGAACTCAATATGTAGATCATCCTGCCTCTCAAGTGGTAGGATTTAAGGTGTTCATCACCATAGCCCAGTGGTGAAACCCAGTCTCTACCCACCACTACCCACCACTCAACTTCCCAAGCTCATTTCAAAGACTTTACCCCAAGTTTACACCCTCAGTAGCTCATGTTCCTCCCAGTTTTATAAGATTGCATTTGCCAGTCTGTGAGCTGCTGTGTGAGTAGGCAAGCTCTCAGCTCTGCCATGTGGTTCCTTTCCAGAGTACAGTAACAATGTGCCTGTATGGTCCTTACGCCTGCTGCCAGCGCTTGCCGGGGCCCTGTCAGTGCCCATGGCCTACCAGATAGTGCTAGAGCTCCACTTTTCCCACGGTGCTGCCATGGGAGCTGCCCTGCTGATGCTCGTTGGTAAGCCTTGGGTCACTGCCCACCTGCCTGGGAAGAGAACAGGATAAGAAAACCAAGCACATTGGGGCATTTCAACATGACACTTGGAGAGTAGTGCCTGTGGAAGTGTGTGTGCTGCCCTACTGTGTGTGTGCTGCCCTAGTGAATACATCTGCTTCATCCAGATTCCAGATGTGCCCCACTCTGGACTGCCCTCTTTGACGGAGGATTGATAGACTGTAAGGTCAGACACTTTTTGGAAGTGGAAATGTGTCCATGGTGGTATATTAAAGGTGGGGGTTGCCAGACAGTACTTGAGGGCACATAGACACCATGGCATACACATTTATTCAATTCATACACACACGTATTTTTAAAATTAATACCTAAAGAAAATAGCCCTAAGGGCTGGAGAGATGGCTCAGCGGCTAAGAACACTGACTGCTCTTCCAAAGGTCCTGAGTTCAAATCCCAGCAACCTCAGGGTACCTCACAACCATCTGTAATAGGATCTGATGCCCTCTTCTGGTGTGTCTGAAGACAGCTACAGTGGACTCATATACATAAAATAAATAAAATCCTTTTTAAAAAGAAAGAAACGAAAAGACCCCCAAGCTTGGGGCTGTCACCCGGTGATTGGGCACTTGCCTAGCATTTATGAGGCCCTGGGTGCAGCCCCAGCTCAAAAGCAAAAATATCCCATGGTGGTTCATGCTGGGCCTGTAATCCCAGCACTGGGAAGCCTGAGGCAGAAGAGTCTTATGTGTGCGGTCAGCCTAGGCAGCACAGCAAGAATAGGTTCTGTCTTAGTCAGGGTTTCTATTCCTGCACAAACAGCATGACCAAGAAGCAAGTTGGGGAGGAAAGAGTTTATTCAGCTTACACTTCCATACAGCTGTTCATCACCAAGGAAGTCAGGACTGGAACTCAAGCAGGTCAGGAAGCAGGAGCTGATGGAGAGGCCATGGAGGGATGTTCTTTATTGGCTTGCTTCCCCTGGCTTGCTCAGCCTGCTCTCTTATAGAACCCAAGACTGCCAGCCCAGAGATGGTCCCACCCACAAGGGGCCTTTCCCCCTTGATCACTAATTGAGAAAATACCCCACAGCTGGATCTCATGGAGGCACTTGCCCACTGAAACTCCTTTCTCTGTGATAACTCCAGCTGTGTCAAGTTGTCACAAAACTAGCCACTACAGGTCCCCAATTTTCAAAACTTCTTTCTGCACCAACAACATAAAGATTTACTTCTTGGTGACTGCAGAAGTGGCTCAGAGGTCAAGAGCAATTACTGCTCTTGTAGAGTTTGGCTCCTAGCTTCAGTTCTAGGAATCCAATGCCCTCTCTTGACTTCCACAGGCACCAGGCACATATTGCACACACATACATACATGCCAGCATAAAATAAGTTGTTGCTCCCTTAACAAGACCATAAAGAACTATGTGCCATTTACATTGTATTAGGGATTTTTGATAATATATAATGCCTTTAAATGTGCAGCAGGATATGTGGAAGGTTTTATGTATACATAGAGACTGGCATCCGCAGAGGATGCTCTTTGTGTAGTCTCTTGAGACACGCCTGTGTGCCCCTCCTGGGACTGGTTCTGTATCCACAGCAGCCTGGGCTGCTCAGTGCTGACAACTGTTTGTCTCTGTGACAGAGAACACCCTGATCACTCAGTCCAGGCTCATGCTGTTGGAGTCCATACTGATATTTTTTAACCTGTTGGCCGTGTTGTCCTATCTGAAGTTCTTCAACTCCCAGACACACAGGTATGGAAAGAGAGACACACTTCTTGTTAGGAGAAAAAGGGATTCTAGATTCTTTCCTTCATTTTTTAGTCAGGGTCTGACTGCAGAGCCCTAGCTGGCAGCCATACTTCATGTCAGCCTCCGGGGTGATGGGTTACAGGTGTACCTGCACCTAGCTCTGGGTGACTTTGAGTGTTTTTTACTTTGAGGAGTTGTTTACAGAGTGCCTTTTGGTTACTTAATACTTCAGGTTGACCCTTAGCCCATGGTTTCATAAGTACATCCTTTTTTAACTTTAACTCACAGGAAATTTGTTTTCCTGACAAAAAGGAAAGTTCTTCTGAGACCCAAATAGGGAGGTGTGGTTCTTTTTATTGTGGCTGGTAGTCAGTAGGACTGGCCAATGTAGAAACTGCTCAGACAAGCTCCATGCCCCGGCCTGTGGGATGAGGCCTGTGACTGCTTTCCTGTTCTTCTGCTTTCTCCTGTTTTGTCCAGCCCTTTCTCAGTGCACTGGTGGCTGTGGCTACTGCTGACCGGGGTCTCTTGTTCCTGTGCAGTTGGGTGAGTTAGAGCCCCTGACTTGGATAGTATTCTTCCTGTCTGTGGCCTTGTCTGTCTTGTTACCTCATTTCAATTCTGCCTTTTTCAGGATCAAATACATGGGAATTTTCACCTACCTGCTCGTGCTCAGCATTGCAGCTGTCCATGCGTGGAACCTGATCGGTGACCAGACCTTGTCAAATGTAAGTGGTCACACCAGTGCCTCGTGAGTCTGCCATATTTGGGAATGGGGGTGTCAAGCTGTCCTAGGGAGTAGTTGGCTTAAAGAAGTGGATCCTCTGGATCCTCAGGGCTGGTGAGATGACACAGTGGTTACGAGCACTGACTGCTCTTCCAAAGGTCCTGAGTTCAATTCCCAGCATCTACATGGTGGCTGACAACCATCTGTAACGGGATCCGATGCCCTCTTCTGGCGTATCTGAAGAGGCTGACAATGAACTCACATACATTAGATAAATAATAAGGGGGCTGGTGAGATGGCTCAACGGGTAAGAGCCCCCAACTGCTCTTCCGAAGGTGATAAGTTCAAATCCCAGCAACCACATGGTGGCTCACAACCATCCATAACGAGATCTGGCTTCCTCTTCTGGAATGTCTGAAGACAGCTACAGTGTACTTACATATAATAAAATATCTACACGCATCTACCTGGGAGAGAGGGCTTCAGGGTTTCTCAGGAATTTCCCTGAGCCTCCATGCAGGATCTGGAAATGGCCACAGCTCTGCAGATAGAAAGACCTATCCTCTCACCCCCGGCAGATGCGTGTGCTCAGTCACTTGCTTGCCCGAGTCGTGGCCCTGATGGTCGTCCCAGTCGTCCTGTACTTGCTCTTCTTCTATGTCCACCTGATGCTGCTCTACCGCTCTGGACCCCATGACCAAATCATGTCCAGTGCCTTCCAGGCCAGCTTGGAGGTAAGAAATACTACACACAGAGCAAAGACAGTCAGGCTCTGTAGCCCTCGGGAGGGAGAGGTGGGGCAGGGCAGCTAGAGCTCCATTTCCACACTTTGTTTTCAGTAACCAAATGAATACCAGGTAGATAAATAGATAAAAATACATCCTGAGGAGCTGGGCGTGGTGGCACACACCTTTAATCCCAGCACTCGGGAGGCAGAGGCAGGCGGATTTCTGAGTTCGAGGCCAGCCTGGTCTACATAGTGAGTTCCAGGACAGCCAGGGCTATACAGAGAAACTCTGTCTCAAAACAAACAAAACAAAAAATACAGCGTGAGGGAGCAGTGCTGCAAACGTCAAGAACTGAAGCAGCCATGTTGCATGTTCATGTTTGTTTGTTTGTTGTAAGGAACAGTTTCTCATTGTAGCCCTGGCTGTCCTGAAACTCATGCTGTAGATCAGGCTGGCCTTGAACTCAGAGATCTGCCTGCCTCTGCATCCTCAGTTTGGGATTAAAGACGTGTGCCACCATCAACCATCAACCGACCCATGTTGGTGTTTTTAAAAGAATTGTGAAATACTGATTGTGTGGGGGTAAGAGAAGCTGCTCTCATAGCCTGACTTGCAGTTAGACACCTCATGAGACTGACTCAAGCCCTGCACACATGACACTAGCTAGCTACCAGTGTACCCAGGCCGAGCGCTCCTAACGTGGAAGTCTGCAATCAACAAGCTGAGATCTTCAGAACTGTCTGAGTGCTTGCAGGACACTCAAGACACCTTCAGGTTACAGAGTGTTTTGCATTTTGGATCTTCAAATTGTGGGTGACCCCCCAACTCCCCCAAATTAGAACACTTCTGGTTCCAACATTTGAGCTAAAAGAGTACCGACCCATAAAATGTACCAGGTGTGGTGTAGCCTTGAGCAGGCCTGCTCATGCTGGCTCTACTGATGGTCACATCTGCATGTCACTGTACCCTGGTCTCATCTCCTCATCTCTTAGACACAGTCACTTGCCTCGCTCACAGCATTGATAGTCATAAGAAAAGTGTGGTGGGAAGGTCACTGGAATGCCAGGGAGCATACACCCACTTATGATTGTAGTTCAGTAGGACCCAAGTCGATCATCTCTGCCACCACTCCATCTGTCAGTTTAGGATTGTTGGCCTTGGTCCAGTGAGACAGCCCCATAGAAAGGGCCCGACTCCTCCCTCTGTCTTTGGAGCTATCCGGTAAGATGGTCGGTCTCTTGAGCTTATCTAAGACCTTTTCTATTTGTCTTAGGGAGGGCTTGCCCGCATCACCCAAGGCCAGCCTCTGGAGGTGGCCTTTGGTTCCCAGGTCACTCTGAAGAGCGTCTCTGGCAAACCCTTGCCCTGCTGGCTTCATTCACACAAGAACACCTATCCCATGATGTAAGGAAAGTGACAATTTTAACTTGTAATCACAAATGTTTTACGTTCTCCTAGTTTGCTAAGAGCTGTCATTTTCTGTGATCAAGTTTAGAGAGACAAAGGCGGCAGGGTCCAGGCTCAGTCAGGCTCAGGCTCAGGCTCAGGCTCAGGCCCAGGCTCAGGCCCAGGCCCAGGCTCAGGCTCAGGCTCAGGCCCAGGCTCAGGCCCAGGCTCAGGCTCAGGCTTAGGCCCAGGCCCAGGCCCAGGCTCAGGCTCAGGCCTTTTGTGGTGTCCAGTATGAAACACTAGGAGGACTGTGGCATGCCAGCCATGCCTCCTCCAATGCCTCAGAGCAACTCTGCCTCACTGTTTGTTCCATGTTCCATGTATTGCTGAGTAAAGCTTCCTACTGGGTGCTCTCTGCAGAGACCACTAGAGAGCCACCCGCTTCAGGTATCTTCTTTGTTGACATCCCACACAGATATGAGAATGGCCGTGGCAGCTCCCACCAGCAACAGGTGACCTGTTATCCCTTCAAAGACATCAATAACTGGTGGATCGTCAAGGACCCTGGGCGGTGAGTGTGGTTTCCTCAGAGCTCATTGGTCCATCCATCGTGACTGACAGATCAGTCTGCTGAGTCCTAGGCCTTCTTTTCATGAGTGCTTCCTAGCTAGAGACCTCTTTCCCCCAGAGCTTGAGTATCTGCTGCCAGCTGTTAATGTGAGGCCAGGGCTGGGTCGGCATCCTCAGTGACCTGCCTTAGCTTCTCTTAGGAAACTGTGACAGGAATTGTGTCTGCTCCCCTCAAGAGGACCTACTGTGGGGGCCTCTCTGTGCTCATCCTGTGTGCAGCTTGTCTGATAGTCTGCCTATCAATAAGATTCTTCTTTTTTTATAAGATTTATTTAGCCAGGCGTGGTGGCACATGCCTTTAATCCTAGCACTCGGGAGGCAGAGGCAGGCGGATTTCTGAGTTCAAGGCTAGCCTGGTCTACAAAGTGAGTTCCAGGACAGCCAGGGCTACACAGAGAAACCCTGTCTCGAAAAACAAAAAACAAAAAACAAACAAAAAAAAAAAGATTTATTTATTTATTTATTTATTTATTTTGGTTTTTCGAGACAGGGTTTCTCTGTGTAGCCCTGGCTGTCCTGGAACTCACTTTGTAGACCAGGCTAGCCTCGAACTCAGAAATCCGCCTGCCTCTGCCTCCTGAGTGCTGGGATTAAAGACGTTTGCCACCACGCCCGGCTAGATTTATTTATTTTTATGTATGTGAGTACACTGTTGCTATCTTCAGACACACCAGAAGAGGGCATCGGATCCCTTTACAGATGGTCGTGAGCCACCATGTGGTTGCTGGGAATTGAACTCAGGACCTCTGGAAGAGTGGTCAGTGCTCTTAACCTCTGAGCCATTTCTCCAGCTCTGAGATTAATTTTTTTACCAGGATTCACCTTCCGTCCCTCACTCACATGCTACCACAGGCAGCCTCTAGGAGACCTTATAGTAGACACTCTCCTTCCCTGCCTTCCCCGGTGTCCTGGCCCTCTGGACTCTAGTTCCTGCCCTCAAGACTCCTACCATAACTTCCAGGGACACCTCACTACATCAGGCCCTTGGCCATCTCTGAACTCACACACCTTCTTGCCAAGAATATGAAGGCTGGGTTCTTTGAGGAGGCCTCCTAGGCCAGTCTACACAAATGTGTTCCCTCCTCTCCTGTCTCTTTTCCCCAGGCTGGCCTGTGTCCAACCTCATATGGTTGCTGACTTGATTTGCATATCTGCATGTCTGTTTTTCTGACTCACAACAGTGAGTGAGGCCACCCTGACTCTGTCTGTCCTGTCCAGCTGTTTCCCCAGCACTGGGGACTGGATAAGTTCTAAGGGTTTGGGTGGCTTTTCCACTTGTTTGGTTTTGGGTTTTGTCTTTCTTTTTCCTGTTTTGTTTTTGAGATAGCATCTCTCCTTGTAGCCACGCCTTGCCTCAAACTCTCTGTCTTCTCGAGAGCCCGAGCCTCCCAAGCACTGGGACTGCGGGTGTGTACCCCCCACCCAGATAGAATCTTAATTTTTATTTATTTATTTTTTGAGGTATGAAAAAGTATGCTGTCAACATGAAGATACGAGGTGGGGAAGCAGTTAGTGTATTCTTCATAGACAGGGTGACAGTGGGGAAAGCGGTTAGTGTATTCTTCATAGACAGGGTGACAGTGGCATACGGCATCACACTTGGCAGCTAGGCAAGTGACCTTTGTTTGAGAAGCTTTAAAGGAAACACAAGTGCTTTGATTCCCAAGTGTCTGCTGGGAGACCTCAGTCTCAGCATCCTATAGAGCTTATCAAAAGGGGGGGCTGCATGTCACCCTGACAGCACTGTCTTCCTAGACACCAGCTGGTGGTAAACAACCCTCCCCGGCCTGTAAGACATGGAGACATTGTACAGCTCGTTCATGGCATGACCACCCGCCTCCTTAACACGTGAGTGCCCCAATGCTGGCTCTGTCAGGGTCTCCTTCACTCTGTCTACGTCCCACTCAGCCTGTTTCCGTCATCCTGACTTCTGCCTCCACCTCATTCCCATGAGAATACACAGTGGGCTTCATGGCTTCTCTGCCCACAGCCCTCTCTCTAGTGACTCCCTCAGCTCTCCTGAGGCTCCTAGTGACCCTGACTAATGTCACTCCATCACTTGGCCTCCTCCCTGGTATCCCTGAAGTAAGCAGCATAACACCTCAGGGCTGCCCCACTCTCTTTGCTGCTGGGATACCTAAGGTCACCTTACCAGACACCTGCCTGTACTATCTGGGATACCAGACACCTGCCTGTACTGTCCCTCCTATGGATCTTTTTCTGACACTCGCTCTGTCTGGCAGCCCATCATCCACTGTTCACTGCTGGGCCTCCTCAGGTGCCTGGTGCATTCTGAGATGAAGTGTGTCCTGCCTGAGTAGACTGGAGGTGACGGGCTGCTTGTGAACACTGAGTAGCCTGCTGTATCAGCGTGAGAGCACTGTGCACACGCTCGCCCAGGGACAACAGTACTATACTGCTTTTCCGAGTTCTGCCAGACCAGTGATATACCAGAGCCAGTTCTTAGACTCAGACTTCCAGTCCCTGGGACAGACCTTGTTTCCTCAGAGATTTGCTCACCTGTCCAAAGAGCGAGTGACACCCATCCAATTGTTTGACATCAATTCTGGACACACACAATGAAGACCCTTCCTCAAACATACACCAACAAGGCGGTTGGATCTGGGCAGTCCCTCAGTTGAGTCTTGGTTCTCAGATGACTCTAGGCTGTGTCATGTTGACCATTAAATCCTGCCTTGGAGTGGCCTACATCCCGGATACATAGCCTCTGTAGGAGCTGCATTTGTGGCCAGCTTCCCTAGCCTTAGCAGGCAGAGCAGGCTTGGTTTCCAAAGGCACCATTTTCCCCTTAGTGACACTCTAAGGAATAGCTCTGCTCTGCTCTTGCAGGCACGATGTCGCAGCCCCACTGAGCCCCCATTCTCAAGAAGTCTCCTGCTACATTGACTATAACATCTCCATGCCTGCCCAGAACCTCTGGAAACTGGTGAGTTCCGTGCTGGTCTGGGTACAGCAGGGTCTCATGGCAGTCAGTGGGGACACCTGCTTCCTACCTTGGAGTACCCAGAATGCCTCCTCAGATGATGGGTTCAAATGGAAACTTGGATAAGGAACTTTGATTTAGCAAGTCTGAGATGTCCCCATGGGGAGCAGTCACCTCATCAAGCCGAGAGTCCTCTGGGTCCTCAGGCATGGATTGGGAAAGTTCCAAATGCTGTATCTGCCCTGCAAGGGCCTTTTGGGTCAGGGCTGTTCCAGCTGGAGCTGCCTCCTGGACTGTTCACTTTTTCACCCTCTGGCCCAGTTTCTTTCTGTTGCTGTGCCAAAAGCAACTTAGAGAGGAAAGGGTTAAGCTCGGGCAGGAACTTCCTGAAACCATGGAGGAGCACTGTCACTGGCTTACTCCCACATTTAAGCTTTCATGCCCAGGATCTGCCCAGGGAATGGAACCACCCACAGTGGGCTGGGCCTTCCCACAGCAAGTAGCAGTCAAGATCACTCCCTTACAAATATGCCAGTAGGACAGTCTAATCTGGGCAGTCCCTCAGTTGAGACTCCCTCCTCATAAGACTCTGGGCTGTGTCACATTGATAATTAAAGCTAAGTAAGACACCCTCCCACCACAGACATGGCAGCCTCTGCCACTCCTGTGGCAGGGGAAGCCTCCCGGCCAGCTCTTACCCATAGTTAACAGGAGCACAAGCAGTTTCCTGGTGAGGGCCTTGGCCATCAGAGGGCAATTTCACTACAACAGTGTCCTGGTAACAGTCATCTGCTCTCCTTCCTACTGCTAGTGCTCCTTCCCTGTCCTGGCCCAGTGTTATTCTTGCCTGAAGCCTACTTCCTTATCCTGGCCCAATGTCAAATTCTTACCAAGCAGCCCCAAAGCACCATGCCAGTGTGCTGCCTTCCTCAGCACGGGTTGTCTGGGGGGACTGCTTTTGTCAGCACACCTGACCCACCTTTACCTGTTTTCCCCTTGGATGTGCCGTACATGTCCACGGCCGTTTCCATCCTGCCGCCTAGTCCCTCCCGAGTGGGCCTGACTGATGAAAGGCTGCCGTCCCTTCTCGTGGGAAGCCGTCTCAGGAGGAATGGCACTGAGTCTCACTGATCTCCCTGCCAGATTGCTGCCAATGGCTCCATTGCTGACCCGTGTCCCTGCCCCTGCCCCTGCCCCCTTCCTAGCAGCCCTTTGAGTACCACTTACTCCCGTCAGATAGAGGCTCCAGAAAGGGGAGCAGGCCTCAGGAATGGCTGCCTGGCCCACGATGGCTTGTCTAGGAAACTCCCTGTTTTGGCTAGAGTTCTGTGTTCTCTTGTGACTGAATAGGTAGCTTTTGAGTCCCTTAGGCTAACTCGAGTGCTGTGTTGTGAGGGCGTATGGGGTCATGGAGGGGCTGTACCGCCAAGGTGGAGCTAGTGTCCTGAGCTTCCTTTGCTGGAAAGCTTAGCCCAGACCAAACTGATGTCATAGCTGTGACTGCTCATCACTTATCCTCGGCAAACGGCCGAGGAGCCGCAGGTGTCAGGTCTTTGGGTTGCTTTAACACGTACAGTCTGCAGGGATGCACAACTGGTGAGTCAGGTTCAGGTGCACGCTGGTTTGTGGTGCTGCGGATGCAACCTGGGGCCTCACAAATGCTAGGCACGTGCTCCACTGCCAGCCTGCCCCCCACCCCCAGGCTGACAGGTTCTGGTTCTGCAGGACATTGTGAACAGAGAGTCCAACCGGGATACCTGGAAGACGATCTTGTCGGAAGTGCGCTTTGTACACGTGAACACATCAGCCATCTTGAAGGTAAAGGGTAGCTCAGGTATGCCTGTCAGGCCTAGCCTCACCCAGACTATTCCTGGAGCTGTTCAGGCCTGTGCTCACATAGCTGCCAAGTGATGAAAGTCTCCCTGTTTTTATAGTACCCACAGGGGGAGAAGAATCCTAGGAAGACCTGGGGCCGGGACCTGCTGACACACCGGTGGGGTCGGCCAGCTTTCTGTCATGCTCATTGCCTTGCTTGGTTTTACTAGCTGAGTGGGGCTCACCTCCCTGACTGGGGGTTCCGGCAGTTGGAGGTAGTTGGGGAGAAGTCATCACCGGGCTACCACGAGAGCATGGTGTGGAATGTGGAGGAACACCGGTATGGCAAAAGTGAGTCATCAAAGCTCTGGGTTATGGGCATCTTCTTGTCTCTGTGGGTCTGGTGCCGCTCGAGGAAATGCCAAAGCAACATTGGGTTTGGAGGGACCTAGGTTCCCCCATTATGTTTGGCTGAGTCCCTTGCACTGATCCACGGGTACATAAGGTGTTTGTGCTGCGGGCCTGCGGAGGAGGCTCCTGCATCCCAGAATACACCAATCCTGGCTTGGCTGAGGAAAAGTGTGGGGTGTGGGAACCTAGTGGGGTGATGCGGTTTCATGAGGTGTCCCCTGGATATGGGAAGGCTGGTGGCAGCTTCTGTCCTCCCCTCTTCAGCCTCTCTGTGTCTCGTCCTTGTCACTATCAGGCCATGAGCAGAAGGAGAGGGAGCTGGAGCTCCACTCGCCCACTCAGCTCGATATCAGCAGGAACCTCAGCTTCATGGCCAGATTCTCGGAGTTACAGGTGACGAGTGCCTGGAGGGACGCCCGCCCTTGCTCGGTGTGAGCTGATTTCTGCCCTTGACAGCACCATGTGCTGCTGCTGGGCTCTGAAGTTCAAAGGCCTGGAACCTGGAACTCGAGACTGCAGCAGAATGAGTGTCTCTCCCGGCTCCAGGCCCCATGGACCTGCACCTAGTAGGTCAGGGCCAAGGAGGTGCTGTACCCATGTGACATTGCAATCAAGTCAGGGTGTCTTCAGGCCTCCTGTCAGGTCAAAATGAGCCACATTCAACCCTAGTAAGCCCTAGGTAAGTCAGGCAGACACTCAAGTCCGTGGCAAGATTCCTGTCGCAGTCTGCAGGGCAGATGCTGGAATGTGTGCAGTCAGGACCCCCAAGCCCACAGCCCAGGTCAGCTTGCAGGGCCCCCACCGGCTGCACTTGCCAATTGAACTTGGGATGGGTGGTTGGCATACAAGGGATAGAGCAGTTTAGTGATACACCATGACATCATGGCAGCTAGAGGCAATGGTCAGCTTCTGCAACCTGTGTGTGCTTTATCCTGTGGCAGTGGAAGATGCTGACGCTTAAGAATGAGGACTTGGAACACCAGTACAGCTCCACCCCACTGGAGTGGCTCACGCTGGACACCAACATCGCCTATTGGCTACATCCCAGGACCAGTGTAAGCAAATGTGTGAGTCTGTCAGACTCCTGTAGGTGACCAGGGTTTCTCCAAGGCAGAGGCTCAGAACGTGCTTTTGTTTGGACACTGGGGCAGTTGAAGGCCAAAGAACAAGGCCTCCCTCTCCTGCTGCCTGCAGAGGGAAGCCCACTGCTGCCCCACTCCTGACAGAGCATTTTACGGTTTCCCTGTACCACCCAGCCTCTAAGCTGGCAGGCTCTGGTTCTGCTGCCTTAAGCCAAGGCAGACTGGGATCGAGCAGCGTGGGGTTGCCTGGAAGCAGTGCTGGCGGGAGCTCACCAAGTAAACACTAACCTCTCCAGCCTGCACAGCCGGTGAAGCTGAGCAAGTCCCAGGGCTGCCCCGCAACTGTGTGTGTAAACATGGATTCTCTTTCTGGTCTTTTCTATGCCCTTCCTGTGAATAGCTTTGTTGTTAAAAGAGGAATTCCCAGCCGGGCAGACACACACTTGCAATCTCAGCTCGGTAGGTAGACAGGGATGGTAGGTTTGAAGCCAGGCTGGGCTGCTTAAGACACAGTTTCAAATGAACTGGGATTGTGGGTAGATCTGAGCAGCTATGTGTGCGCAGCATGCACAGAGCCCAGTGCCCCAAATCTCTGTTACTCTTAATTTTCAGTTTTGACAAGCAGAATAGAGGGCATTAGTTCTTGTCTAGAAGAGAGGCCCTGGGAACAGGTTCATCCAGATATGTTCTCAGGCTACGGAGGTCCAGATGCTCTTGTGTGGCTTTGGGCTCTGCCAAAGTACATTTGTTTTCTCCTATGGCCACTGCCCTCTGCTTGGAGTGAGGGGGCAGGTCGCCAGCCCTGACTGCCTGTGATTTCAGGCTCAGATCCACTTGCTTGGGAACATCGTGATCTGGACTTCAGCCAGCCTTGCCACAATGGTCTACACCCTACTCTTCTTCTGGTACCTGCTCCGCCGGCGAAGGAGCATCTATGACCTCCCTGAGGGTTAGTGTAACCTCCCTGGATAGGAGCACATTGTGCATAGGTGACAGGCAACTTTCCTAGGATCCAAGGACCTGGACCCCTGTTTTTACAGGTAGGGGCCCTGAACTGTGGCAGGTAAGCTCCATATCACAATGGAAACTTTAGCAAAGAGCAGGGCAGGGGACAGAGCCTTGGTTCCAGGGCGCCGACATGGAGCATTGGGATGAATGAGGCAGCCAGCAAGAGGCAAAAGGGCAGTGACTGAGCAGCTGACAGAAAGGCACTTGGAAAGAAAACTGCAGTAGCAGCCGCCCCTGCTCCCTTCCCCCAAAGGCTGCTGGAAGCAGTATGGCTCCTTCCCTGTAATCTCTGTTCATCTCAGAAACACTGAGAAACACTCTCCCTTCTTTCTGGGCTGAATACAATGTATCTTAGTGGCTGCCTGAGATCTGCCAGCAGAATTCTCAGATGAAAACAACCTGGCCTTACAGTGTCATTAGTTAAGGCTGGCTGTGACTTTGACGTGCTGGGTCTGACCTCACCCCAATCCTGGAGCCTTGCAGAAAGGGTTGTCAAGACCCAGGAAGAGTCACCAGTGTTATCAATCAGCCCACTTAGTCCTTGGGGGTTGGGTGAGGTGTTGAGGACAGTATGTGACTTAGGAATGTGCCCACTGCTAGCCCAGTGGTGGTGCTGCTCTGAAATATACCCTCCCACAGATGCCTGGTCCCACTGGGTGCTGGCTGGAGCCCTGTGTACTGGCGGTTGGGCACTCAACTACCTGCCCTTCTTCCTGATGGAGAGGATGCTCTTCCTCTACCATTACTTGCCGGCACTCACCTTCCAGATCCTGCTGCTCCCGATTGTCCTGCAGCATGCCAGCGACCACCTGTGCAGGTGCGGGCAGTCGGCCTCCCTTGGAAGAGCTTAGCATTCACTCCAGGGTAGCAGCAGGACCGCCCAGACTTGGTGGGATGTGGCAGATAGAAAGCTTTTGGTTAGAGCAGAGGACCCTGATGTGGAGTCAAAGTGGGACACACCTCTGGCATTGTGGGTAGTCATGGCAAAGCCAGAAGCAGTGAGGAGGGCTATGTACAATGTGTGTAAGCAGGTACGGGGGGGAGGCGCATACAAGCAGGGAGGTTTAAGGAACGCACAGGTAAGTCCACAGGTGTCAGTGGTTGTCAGCAGCTAGATCATAGATTCCTGGGGGACGGTCAGGCAGGGATGCCAGAGGAGATAAGCCAGGTCTCTGACCTCACTGTGCCCTGCTCCTCACAGGTCCCAGCTGCAGAGGAATGTCTTCAATGCCCTGATTGTAGCATGGTATTCCTCCGCATGCCATGTGTCCAACATGTTACGCCCACTAACCTATGGGGACACATCACTCTCCCCAGGCGAGCTCCGGGCCCTTCGCTGGAAAGACAGCTGGGATATTCTGATCCGAAAGTACTAGAGAACAAGAACAGGGAAGACAAGCATGCAGGACAAAGCTTCAAAGATGTGTTTGTCTCCCACCAGCAGAAGCCTCAGCAGGCAGGACTGCCCGGGTCCAGGAGGAACTCCAGGGACTAATTACAATTTCACCTCAAGAGCCCTGTTCACTGGTTCCTTGTTTGAAGCAATTGATTTCTCTTCACACAGTGAAGAATGTGCCCAGCCACAGCGTCACCCATGAGGCCCAACTCTGACCCAGCCAGAGTTTGAGCTGCCAGCGTAGGAACCACCAAGGCAGGAAGGGCACCCAACCAGGGAAGGAGTGGGGTGGACTTGGGAAGAGCTGCAGGCCTACTATGGGGCCTTAGCCCTGTCCTTCATGGGGCCCACAGTGCCACAGCTCATTGGGCGCAGGCACAGCCACCCTCTGTAAAGCCTGAAAGCTGCCAGCCATCCACACTGACTCCTGAGCCAACTCTAAGAGTCCTGGGAGACTGCAGCCACCTAACTGCTACCGCCAAGATGTCGTCCATATACTTCCTTACCTTTAATGTAAATAAAACAGGACAAATTGTTAATGTTTTATGTTATTTATTGATTCTCCCTCCAAAGAGAGGGGTTTCAGTTCAACAAAACCAGCACAGCACTAGCAGAAAGCAGCCTCTGAGCTCATCACAGCTCAGCTGCTGTCGTGAGAAACACAGTTGTATTGAACATGAAATGAGACGTCCCGTGCCATGGCTTGTGGCGACAGCAAAGGACACTTCCAAAAACAGCCATCCCATGGGAGAGACGACAAACTTGACAACACAGAAGGGAGTGTTTGTGAAGCCAGGAGCTTGAGTTGGGTGTACTGGAGACTAGCTGGCTTTAGGCAGCCACGGTCACCTGCCTCTGCACTGCAGTGCTCCCTGGCTGGAGAGAGCCTGCCTGGCATGCTAGCCATGAACTGTACCCAAGTGACTTGTACACAGGCAGCCCCCTGGTTCAAGGCTTCCTGCAGAATTGGGAGACAATATTTTAGCCACAAGAGACCTGATGGCCCACTCCCATCTACCCAAGATCCAGGCCCCCAGATAGAGTCAGTCATGTGGGTAGTCCTTAGGGTCCCTGCCTCAGGCTCCTTAAACTGGACCATAGCCCAGTGGTAGGTTGTAAAACTAGGTTCAGAGGTCACAAACAGCCTGCCACAAAACAAACAAGGGATCTAATATCTCTGCAAACTTTACTTCTGCAACATGGACACAAGCCACACCATACAGGGAAGCACTTCCCTTGGCTCACTGTCAACACCAGACCAGCCAGTGCCCAGGCTGTTTCCTGTTGTCCCATTCCCATGATATGTGTCCTGCATCCCCCGGGGAAGCTGGCACCATGGGCTTACTATGCTGTTTGGGATAGTGACCCAGAGACCTGTGGCCTCCTCCAATGAGAGGAACTGGAGGACCCCAGAATGCTCTGTCAGCATGAGTCTGCCCTCCGTGCAAGGAAGGCTTTGGTCCTGATGCCACCCTAGGTCCCACTGAGAGGGATCCCTGACTGTGCTTTTAGGAGCCAGTGGTCGTCCCCAGGCCCTTAATCCTGGGTCTGTGGGGAACCTACATATGTTGGTCCTCAATGGGGTCTGCTGCTAGACTCCAGGTGTGAGCGCTTGCCAGTGGCCAACACCCCAGGGTGATCTCCTGGCTCAGGGAAAGTCCTCTTGTGGTTGCGGCCATTGGGCCCTCCTCGGTGCCGCTTGCACAGGTCCCCATTGAGGATGTCCTGGATGTGTTGCACGATCAGGTTGATGGCCACTGTAATGAGTCAAGGGGAAGGCTCAGAGACTCGCTCCCACCATCCCTGCAGCCTCCTCTCTCTCCCCTACCCTGCAAAACACTCATGGTGCAGGAAAGCCACTGGACCTTCCAGCCTCACAGTAGTCCTGATCAGCCAGCCTGATGTCTCAGCAGGCAAAAGGCGCCCAACCGGACAGGCGCAGTACAACGTCCTGGCTTGGTCTGCTCTGAGGGCACATGGGACTGAGCCTGATAAAAGCACATCTCAACAGCCTGACACACCCTGCCCAGCAGCTCTGTGTTTGAAAAGTACACATGAACCCATGTCCCAGATAAACAGCGACAGGCCCCATGCACACACTTGGGCGGCCTCCATAGCAAAGACAGGAGTGGAGACTCGCTGCTTCATGGTTTGGGTGTGGGGCTGGGGTTTTCTTACCCATATTATCAACCCCTCGAGGGATGATCACATCAGCATACTTCTTAGTCTGAAAGACAGAGAAGGCTCTCTTGAGACTGATTCCTCTGGGGTCACTTTAAGGTACTCAGAAACAGAGGCTGAAAGCCTGAATGTTGGTGGCACTGGCAGGTTGGGACAGCCTCAGACAGGTGAGAGATGGTGTCTGAACAGTGAAGGAGAAGATTAACCCGGACTGAACCTGTGAGTCAGCGCTGCACTGTGCTTGCCTGATTACAGCTTCATTGCTGCCCAGAGTAGGTGAAACCACCCACAGTTCCTGGCCTCTGAAATTGGGACTAAAGTTGAAAATGTCCTGTAGGAGTGACCCTGACAAGGCAAGAGCTTTGCCATGCATGGGCCTGCATGGAGACATGCATGGCACCTGGCACCTGGCACCTGCATGCTCTCAGGATTTCGTTGTTTAGGCCAGTGACTGCAACACACACAACTGAGACAAGCAGAGAGAAAGGCTGCTGAGGGAACCTGGTTGAACAAGACAAAGCCCAGAGAAGGTGAGGGCATACTGTGGACTGGGGGGGAGGGGGGGATACTGTGGACTGGGGCAGGGGGGAGGGCATACTGTGGACTGGGGGGGTCCTGATGCTGTCAACCTGTGGGTTTGGGTCAAGGAGGCCTGTCCCCTGTGGCAGACAAGTTGCTGAAGGCACTAGAGACTCTTTCCATGAAAGGTGAGAAGAGCAAGCCCAAGCTGGTACGCACGGTGGCAGGATCAACAGGTGGGGTGAAGAGGGACTGAAACCCATTCCCCTTCCCACCAGCCTGGGAAATGCTTTGGAGGGGCTGAGTCAGGAAACTGGGGATGTCAGTGGTACCACAAGGATCAGGGATGGAGAAGCTGTCCCTGCTCGGATCACGCTCAGACGCAGGGCTGGGGCTTCGCTGCCTTTCACCACCTACTCAGCAACAGGCCTACAAGTAAGAGACACTGACAGCCTGTACTTCACACGTTACACTTCGCAGAAACTTCAGAGAGCATAAGCATTAAAGAAAAAAAAATAGTTTAGCATACTTTAGGGGGGGGACAGTTCAAGATGGATTTCTCTAATTAACAGCCCTGGCTGTCCTGGAACTCGCTCTGTAGAGCAGGCTGACCTAGAACTCAGAGATCCACCTACCTCTGCCTCCTGAGTGCTGGCTGGGATTAGACGTGTGAGCCACCACTGCCTGGCAATGGTGTGCACTTTAGTCCCAGCACCTGGAAGGCAGCTCTTTCAGCGACAGCACAGGGATTTGTGGCCTGTTTTCCTAGTTCACAGGGGAGTGAGCAAGACACGGAGGCCAACAGTGCAGACAGCTCCCAGGTGGACAGACACACAGGCCAACAGTGCAGACAGCTCCCAGGTGGACAGACACACAGCCAACAGTGCAGACAGCTCCCAGGTGGACAGACACACAGGCCAACAGTGCAGACAGCTCCCAGGTGGACAGACACACAGGCCAACAGTGCAGACAGCTCCCAGGTGGACAGAGCTGACACCCATTTTTGGTTTTGAATGCATAAAGGCCATACCGGCAGACAGAACTCCTCGAAGGCTGGCTTCACAAAGGCGGTGTACTGCGTCAGGATCTGCTCCAGATCCCTTCCCCGCTGCACATCCCGGAGAACTGGAGCAACAGGAACAAGGTACCATCATATGTCGTCCTCCTTGGGACTCCTGGAAACCCCAACCGCAGCCAGAGACCCAGAGGCCCTTACCTCTTCGAGACAGCCTAACATCAGAGTCTGTGTCCACAAAGAGGCGCAGGTGGAACATGTCCCGGATCTCCTGGGTGTAGAATACCAAGATGCCCTCGAACAGAACCACATCAGCTGGGTAGACCACAGTGGTTTCCGGTAACCTGCCAGGGAGAGGCCAGGCTAGGCCCTGCTTGATTGCCCGCCCACATTAGTAACAAGGGGCCTGACTAGAGGACAGTCCACAGAAACAGACTGCGATGGGACCCACTACAGGACTGGGTGTGAAAGCCCCACTTGCTTACCTTGAGTGGGTCACAAAATCATAGGTAGGGACTTCGACAGTTTTGCCTTCAACGATGTTTTTCAGGGTCTTGTGCATCAGATCATTATCAAAAGCATCTACAAAAACAGGAGAAGGCCAGACTGCCCATTTGCTCTGGTGCAGCAAACAGAGGAGGACCACCTCTGCCCAAGGTCAGCACAGCTGGGAGCCACAGCACACCCAAGGATGAAGGATAAGGTTGTCCCACCAGAAACTGGAACAAAGACTATCTGATTGGCTGACACTGGGGGAAAGAGACCATTTGAGCCTCTGCTCCTCTGTATCTGGCAAAACAAAGTTAAGAGTCCTATTCTCTGACCTTCAGGAATCCCTAGGAAAGCTTAAACCTTCAGGAACACAGGCCCCTACCAGACCAGGAAGCTCCAAGGCCTGAGCCCCGGATTAACCTCTGTTTCTACAGCTGGCCTCTCTGAAGACTGACTGCCCCGAGACAGCTTGGGGAATCCAAAGGTCAGGCAGGCGGTAGGGTGTACAAAGGGCCCCTCAGCAACAAGGTGCCGGGCAGAGATTTCAACACATCAAGAAGTAATCCTCAACATCTCCTGGCTCCTCCTTCCTAAGTGGCTCTAGCAAAACTCTTGAGTCACTCCAGACTCATGGAATTCTGCAAACCCTACCTTAATGTGGGCCCACTACCAAGGGAAATGAGGGTAATGTTTCATGGAGTCCGGGTAATGTTTCATGGAGTCCCACTGCTGCTGCATTCAATCCCCGCCCCCTTGGCAGTTGGTGTCCAGCAGTTCTCTCTGGACAGCCTCAGTGTGGCACTTTGCATCCTACGTACACATCCCTGGACAGTCTCCGTGGCAGTCTGCATCCGGCAAACATTTCTGAGTGCCCTTGACCTGGCAGACTGCATCCCACAAACATCTACAGCCCTGGTCCAGCAGTCTGCATCTATACACATCTCTGTATCTGTCTGGCAGTCTGCACTCTCTGTAGAGCCCACATCTTGCAGCAGTTTATCCTCTACCCCTAGCTCTCCAGGCAGACATTCTCCATGTACCTGGGTGGTCAAAATTGTACTGTCCCTTCAAAGCCTTGGCCTTCTGCTCGGCCGTCAGAACCTTGTAAAAGCAGTCCTGGCTCAGGATGACCAACTTGCGCTGCCGGCGGTCCACTTCGTTCTGTCCCAGCAGCTCCATGATCTTCTCACACACTGTTGACTGGGGACAGAAAGTGCCAAAGGTGAGCTTGTGCAATGAGTGACCCGCCAGCCCCTGGGGGCGGCCCCCTTGGCTGCTAGCAACAGGTGCCGCGGTTGGGCTGGAGGCAATGGCGCCCCAACCCGCGGCCTGGCAGTCCCTCCGCGAGGCCCAGGCGCAGGGCGCTCACCTTGCCACTAGCGGTGCCGCCGCTCACGCCGATGAGGAACGGCCGTGGCTGGGGACGATCGGCCTCGGTCGCGGCGCTCTCCGAGCCGCCGCCTCCCGCCGAAGCCATATCCGGAGCGGCGGACATACATGCACCTACTCTGCCCGCTCCCGCCCGGACGTAGGGACGGACGCTGTGCGCATCGCTTCCGGGGCCATGAGCGCATGCGCGCAGGAGACGCAGCACTCAAGGCCGTGTCCCTGAAGAGCCTCAGTGACTCCAGAATGACCCCGTTACCTGGAGGCGGGGCCTGAATGGGGCTCCACCTCCCGACGAGGCACACACTCAAAGTGCTGGACTAGACCAAGGTCTCCAGCCCACTGACCTGTGAACACCCCTATTTCCCTAGCACAGCCGAGATCCTGTCACCCACGGGGTTAGGACTGTCCCTGCCTTATGCTTATCCCCATCAGTGCCTCCTGCCACAAGTGTGGTGAGAACGCGTCATCCTGAGACACTTAGGAAGACCTCCCTCTCCCTGGCGCATTATTTAAGTATCCTATGAATCTGTTAAAATCTTTTGATTTTTAGATCTTACCACATAGCCCTTGCTGTCTGGTACTCTGAAGCCTAGATTGGCCCCAAACATTCTCCTGCCTCAGCCTTCTAAGGGTGCGAGTTACAAGCACGCACCACCATGCCTGGGTTTTTT
>LR750246.1:136351-301759 GCA_902729485.2 Mus minutoides
AACTGAACTCTGGTCCTATGCAAGAGCAGTACACTTTTTTTTTTTTTTCACTTTACTTTATATGTATGGCTGTTTTACGTGCGCATGTTTTTGTACCACATGCTTGGAGTTCCCACAGGGACCAGAAGAGGGAGTCGGTTCTCTCTGGTAGTGGACTTTTTTTTTTTTTTTTTTTGGTTTTTGAGACAGGGTTTCTCTGTATAGCACTGGCTGTCCTGGAACTCACCCTGTAGACCAGGCTGGCCTCAAACTCAGAAATCCGCCTGCCTCTGCCTCCCGAGTGCTGGGATTAAAGGCGTGTGCCACCACGCCCGGTGGTAGTGGACTTTCTAACAGTTAAAAGCTACCAGTGGGTACTGGTAATTGAAACTAGGCTTCTGGAAGAGCAGTCACTCCAACTCCAACAACCTGGCTTTTAAATTCTTTTGTTGTTGTTGTTGTTGTTGTTTTGCTTTCTTTGAGACAAATGTCTCATTGTGTAGCCCAAACTGGCCTAGAACTTGCAAAGGAGATCCGGATGGGTCTGAACTCACAATGAGAGACCTCCTGCTTCTGCCTCCTGAGTATTAGGAATAAAGGCATGCGCCATCATGCCTGGTCTTCAATTCTTCCTGTGAGCATTGATTGCTCCTGGTGTTTATTTGTTATGAATACTTAAGGGGTTGAGAGATGGGGTGGAACACTTACCTGGATGCTGCCTGCCTCGAGCAGAGAGGTGCTGCCAGTCCACCAGCCCAACTGCTTTTATGTTAACACAGACTTGAAGCACTTGGCTGAGGCCTTAAGACAACCATGGAGTGCCCAGAGCTCCTGGAAGACCCAGCCTCAGCCAGGCCTGTTTCAATTTGTACCAGACTTTTCTATCATAAGCCTCTAGATGGCCTGAGCTGGAGTGGGAGCTGGCCTAGCGCCCAGACGTTGATCAGACAAAGGAAGCCTGGCAGGAAAGACTGGGAGAAAAGGACTGCCCGTCTCGAAGGAACAGACTCAGAGAGACTTGTGACAGTCAGGGGAGGAATATGAGACTCAGGACTGCAAGGAACAGCCATGCTACCCAGATGCCACCCAGCTGTCCCTCAAGCCATCATCTAGTTCTTGCTCATTTAACACCCAGTGTTAGTTTGGTAGGCCAGCTAGGTCTTTATCTGTTCTTGCCCTATGTCTGTCTCCCCCACGCCTTTTTCTGTTTTCTCTTTCCCAAAAGACATACCCTGACCTAGTGGGAGAGGCTCTATCTAGCTCAGCCTCTCGAGAGATGGAAACCCTTCAACATTGTTGTTGGGAAATCCTGCTGCTAAGCTTGAATGAAGTCTGACATTACTGGACAGCCCTGAGCTCAGACTCCCTCTGTCAGCAGGGCTTCCTCTTCTCTGGGGGATCCCAGGACCCCACATTACCTACCTGAGGAATGTCACATAGTCCTACACCTGTGATTCCTGAGATGCCTCCCCCACGTTAACGGAGCATCTGAACGAATACCTTAGCTTTCAGCCAATGACCTTTGCCCTGGATATTCTCACCCCTTCCCCAAAACTATATAACCCATGATTCACCCTAAAAGTGAAAAGCTGATTCATTGATGCTATTTTGTTGAACATCGTCTAAAAGAGCTGTAACATTAAAGAGCTGTAACTCTGAGCTCTCCGGAGGAAACCTCCCCCCTCCCCGGCGTTCACTGGCAAACTGGGGTCCTGCTGACCCACCCGTTCTGAACTTCGATTCATCCTTTCACCACTGGTGTATACCAGAGTCCATACAAAATGAGGGAAAACACAGACTTCAGAATGTGGTTCTGCTCTAACCTTCCCTGTTTGGTGCGCAGCGGCTTTTGGACACCACAAGGGAAGAAGTTGAAAAACAGAACCACACAATATCTGGTTGCATTTCTTTCTATCTATCTCTTCTGTCTACCGATAGCCAAAACTCCTCCACCTTCTCCCCTGTAGGAGTGGGCTATGGCTTTACATTCCACTCAATACTTTTTCTCTACCAAACCAAAATTAACCAGGAGTCTTCCTTTACATGTTTTTTCCTTCAGTTCTTTCTTTGCACTCATATTCTTTCACAGTGTGTGTATGTGTGTGTAAGTATGTGTATGTGTGTATGTATGTATGTGTGTATGTATGTATATGTGCATGTGAGTATGTATGTATGTATTGTGGGTATGTATGTGGATGTATGTGTTTATGTATGTATGTATATGTATGCATGTGTATATGTGTGTATGTGTGCATGTGAGTATGTATGTGTGTGTGTATATATGTGTGTGTGTATGTATGTGTACATGAGTATGTATGTATGTATGTATGTATGTGGGTGTATGTATGTATGTGTGCATGTGAGTATGTATGTATGTGTGTATGTATGAGTGCATGTGAGTATGTATGTATGTGTATGTGTGCATATATATATATATATATATATATATATATATATATTCTCCAGCTATCAGTGTCTTTGCTCCCTGAAATGATTGGTGCTTAAGGGTGACTATTTTCCAGTTGACAATTACTGGATCCTATAGAAGGCCTGCCTGGATAGTGACTGTCATTGTAGACAGTATTCTAACTCTCAGGGAGTACTGGGAACTGAGCCTGGTTCCCTAAACATTACTCTGACCAAAGAAAATAACGCCACCACCCAGCTACAACCTATATTATCGTGAACATTGCAAACATTTCCACTGAATGAAGAAAGGGAAATAAAATTTAGAAAAAAAAATTGTACCACTAATGACAGCTGCGAAAATCATATATATATATATATATATATATATATCAATCACAGGAAACACTAAAAATCAAACATGTTTCTCCTCCAAACACCAGTTCCATCATAATGGCCCATAGGAGAGACTCCAAAGAAGTAAAAAGAATGATTATAAATATGCCAAAAGAAATCGATATTACCTCTTAAATAAATTCTAAGAGGACACAAATAGCTAAATGAAATACAGAAGTCAATAAAGGATATGAAAATGGAACCTACAAGAGAGAAATATGGGCTGGCCAGAGCGAGCGGGGCCAACTGGAGCAAGCAGAGCCAGCCGGAGCGAGCGGGGCCGACTGGAGTGAGCGGGGCCGGCCGGAGCAAGCAGGGCTGGCCAGAGCATGGGGCTGGCCTGAGCGAGTGGAGCTGGCCAGAGCGAGTGGGGTCGAGCGAAGCAAGTGGGGTTGACCAGAACAGGGGGAAAATTTTTTTAAAAAAATAAGAGAGAAATATGAAAGTAAATCTAAACTGAAATGCTGAAAATCAAAAAAAATTTATTTTTGGTTTTTTGAGACAGGGTTTCTCTGTGTAGTCCTGGCTGTCCTGGAACTCACTCTGTAGACCAGGCTAGCCTCAAACTCAGAAATCTGCCTGCCTCTGCCTCCCGAGTGCTGGGATTAAAGGCGTGCGCCACCAAACCGGCGAAAATCAAAATTTTATTAAGTATAGTTGAACTGAGTCACTGATTGATCATACCGTGGGGAAGACAGGGTATCTGGGACTGAAAACAAGGGGGAGCAATCGAAACATTTAGTCTAGAAAAAAAAATTACTAAAAATGTACGAAGAGAGCATGCTAGATCTTTGGGGCTCTATGAAAAGACAAAAACCTATGAATTAATGGTGTGAATGCTTGGTCTATGGGAAATGGCACTGTTGGAAGTGTGGCCTTGTTGGAGTGCATCCTTCTGGGAGTGGGCTTTGAGGTCTCCTACGCTCAAGCTCCACCCAGTGCAGAGACCCTCCTCCTAGCTGCCCGTGGATCTGGATGTAGAACTCTCAGCTCCTTCTCCAGTACCATGCCTGCCTGGATGCTGCCATGCTTCCTGCCATGATGATAATGTCTAAACCTCTGAACCTGTAGGCCAGCCCCAATTAAATGCTGTCCTTTATGAGAGTTGCCTTGGTCAAGACATTATTACTGCTGCTTGGAAGCCATTCCATCAGCCACCAGGGAACAAGCAACCGAGATAAAACATACCATTAACAACTCTAGAAACTGGCCTCGTGATCCCATATTTAACATTTTTTTTTTAAGCTGAGGGTTACTGGGTGGTGTTGGCGCATACCTTTAGCCCCAATACTCAGGAGGCAATGGATCTCTGAGTTTGAGCCCAGTCTGGCCTATAGAGCAAGTTACAGAACTGCCAGGACTACACAGAGAAACCCTGTCCAGAAAAACCAAAACAAACAAGCTGAGGGTTTATCTTAGCAGAGCACTTGCCTAGCATGTCTGAGGCCCTAGGTTCAATTTCCAAACCCCCCAAAATATATATGTTGAGAGAGCCGGGGAGACGGTTCAGTTGGTAAAATACTTGCTATGCAAACCTAAGGACCCAAGTTCAAGCCCTATTACTGATGTAAAACGTTGGCAGCAGCAGCATTGATAGCTGCCATCCTGGGGCTCCAGGAAGAAGAGACAGGAATATCACTGGGGTTTACTGTCTAACCAATCTAGCCAAACTGTCAAGCTCCCCTTTCCCTGAGAAACCCTGTCTCAAAAACAATGGTGAGCGATTGAGGAAGACACCCAGTGTTGACCTAAAAAGCCAGGTGCAATAATAAATGCTTGTGACTCTAGTACTGGGAAAGTGATGGAGGATGGGCTCGCTAGCCAGGACTGCTTGGGGAGATGCGAGCCACCGAGAGACCTGGCTTAAAAAGAAGGAGGGGAGCTGGGTGTGGTGTCGCACGCCTTTAATCCCAGCACTTCGGGAGGCAGAGGCAGGCAGATTTCTGAGTTCAAGGCCAGCCTGGTCTACAAAGTGAGTGCCAGGACAGCCAGGGCTGTACAGAGAAACCCTGTCTCGAAAAACAAAAAAAAAAAAAAAAGATCTGGTGCTGGAGAGATGGCTTAGGGATAGGGATCAATTCCTAGCACTCAGACACCAGAGCTACCCTAAGTCCAGCTCCAAGGAACTCCTGAATCTCTGTGCACTCACATACACATACACATAATTTAAATTTTAAAAAGGATTTATTTATGTTTATGGAGGGGGAGGTACAGAGGTGCCCAGAAGAGCTGCTTAAGTGGCGGCTGCTGCACCCCTGTGCTGAGAACAAATTTAAGATGGGGTTTCTCTGTGTAGCTCTGGCTGTCCTGGAACCACTCTGTAGACCAGGCTGGCCTCAAACTCAAGAGACCCAGCTGCCTCTGACCCACTAATGCTGGGATTATAAACATGCACCACTGGGGTTTTCTGAACAGTTGAGCCAGCTCTCCAGTCTCTACAACAGACATCTTTGAAACAGAATCTTATACTGTAGCCTAAGGAGACTGGCTTGGAATTTAGAGTAATCCTTCCATAACTGCTTCTCTTGAGCTGAGATTCAGGCATGAACAGAAGGCTCCATAACATACCTTTACAACATGTCTTTACAACATGTTTAGCTGTGGGAGTAAGTGGGCCCTGCTCAGATGGGCAGTCATGGCCCCATGAAGATACTATTTGCATTGTAGAGGCCAAGCCATTTACTCATGGCCACACACTTCTAAGTGAACAGAGCTGGGACAGAAACCGGGGCCTCTCCCTCCCACTCCACCTTCAAGATTTTCTTATGTATACCTGGGATCTACTTGCTTGCCTCTGCTTCTTTTTTTTTTTTTTTTTTTTTTCAAGACAGGGTTTCTCTGTATAGCCCTGGCTGTCCTGTAACTCACTTTGTAGACCAGGCTGGCCTTGAACTCAGAAATCTGCCTGCCTCTGCCTCCCGAGTGCTGGGATTAAAGGCATGCGCCACCATGCCCGGCCATCATATATTTTTATAAGACTGGTGTCCAAGTGGTTAGTTCACAGTTATCTCAGTCCCCAACATTTGGCCCACTTGGCCAGGAAGCCATCCCTTGACCCTGCCCCTCGAGACTGCCTCTCAGATATAAGTGACCTCTAGAAGTGCTGGCTGAGGAGGTAAGTGTCCTGAACCTGCACAGATCTGTTTTTCCATTTTGTGGTCTTAGTCTAGACTTCTGGAAGGCTCATAAGACACCTTGGACACAGCTATTCTCTTTGGTTCCAGGGACTTGGGATGCCTGCCCTTCCCACCCTCTAAAAGTGGACAAGTTGGGGGCTGGAGAGATGGCTCAGCAGTTAAGGGCACTGACTGCTCTTCCAAAGGTCCTGAGTTCAATTCCCAGCAACCACATGGTGGCTTACAACCATCTGTAATCAGAGATCCAATGCCCTCTTCTGGTGTGTCTGAAGACAGCTACAGTGTACTCATATAAATAAAATAAATCTTTAAAAAAAAANAAAAAAAAAAAAAAAAAGTGGACAAGTTATGATTCACCCTTTCAGACTTGGTCAGAGTACCAGAGAGTCCCACCACTCAGCACTGTGTCTGCCTTTGAAAGCTGGTCTTTCAGTGTATGTCTCTTGTTTTCATTTGTCTGGTTGTGCTGTTCTTTATATGACTAGGATTTATATCATTTCTCTTCCAGGACACCCGCAATCCTCAGCTACTCCTGGTCCTCCTCAGAAATCCGTCTGCCTCTGCCTCCCGAGTGCTGGGATTAAAGGCATGCGCCACCACGCCCGGCTATCAAAAGACTTTTAATATAGGGAAAGCCAAGAAGATAAACAATCTAAGAAGTTGGCAAACATTCTTATTGCAACTCAGAAAGCTCAAGAAGGTTATCTAAGGTTTGCAGGTCTATGAAAACCTCTGAATAATAAAGACAAACGACTTGATGAGTCTCAACCCTGTTCAAGGCTTCTGAAAAATCAGCGTGCCTACTGTGAGGAAAGGGACCATGGGTGCCCCCAGAAACTGAGAAGAAACAGACCGAGGCTGTCAGGGCTCCAAGTCTCCTCCCCAGCCTAGGATAACTTTAACAGTGGGCAGACATTCAGGAAACTTTCTTGTTGACACTGGGGCATGTCACTCAGTTCTCCAGAAGCCCCTGGGACCTATGATAAACCAGACCACCCTGATCCAGGGTGCCAGAGGCACTAAACCTTACTCATGAACTACCAAATGATGTGTGGATTTGGGTAAAAAAGACTCTTACTCTTTCTTAGTGATTCCCAAATGCCCTTATACCTTACTGGGGAGGGACCTCCTGACAAAAATGGGAGCTCACATTTATTTCTCCCCAGAGGGCTGCATATCTGTCCAGGGAGATTTAACCTTGGCCTGTGTCCTTATACTAGAAAATGAATACTGTCTAAGACCAGAGGATCAAGAAACAAATCCCCCATTGCCCTTCCTCAACTCATAAATCCAAAAACACAGGTAATGGCTGAGAACAACCTTCTAGGCTGGCCTCTCATTTACCTCCTGTCATGGTAAGTTTGAAGGTTACTGCTAGCTCCATCAGAGTAAAGCAATATCCCTTGTCACCTAAGGCCCTTCAGGGTTTCAGGTCCCAAATCAATTGTCTCTCCAGCTATGGGAGCCTAATTCCCTGTCATTCTTCCTGGAGCACACCTTTGCTGCTAGTTAGAAAGCCTGGAGGACAAGATTACAGACTGGTGCAAGACTAAAGGGAGGTAAACAAAAGGGTGGAGGATATCCACCCAACAGTACCAAATTCGTTCATGCTCTCCAGGTCCCTCCCACCAGACAGACACATTGATACAGCCTTGACTTGAAAGATACCTCCCTCAGCATTCCTATAGATAAGAACCACAGCCACTTTGAGTGGCAAGATCCAAAGAATGGATTCAGTAGACAGCTGACCTGGACCAGACTACCTCAAGGATTCAAAAACTTACCTACCTTTTTTTTTTTTCTTCATGTTTTTAAAGATTTATTGTAGAAAGGCAGAGAGAAAGAGAGAAGGTAGGAAGAGAGAGGCCAGCCATGGCCACATGGAGACCGGGGTTAAGGGTGGGGAAGAAGGAGAGCTAGAGAAGAGAATAAGCATTCTTTATGGATGATCCACAGGAGTGTGAGTACAGGCAGACCATGCCACGTGTTTCTTTGCTTCAGTACGTGGATGATTTGCTACTGGCAGCCACTGATGTTAACTCCTGTATAGAAGCAACCAGGTTTCTTCTGGAAACACTGCAGAGACAGGGATATAGGGCCTCGGCTAAGAAGGCTCAAATTTGTGTCTCTAAAGTGACCTGCTTGGGTTTCCAGCTCAAGGGGAGTCAAAGAACTCTCTCTCACCCTGTAAAGAAACTACCTTAGGCATTCCTCTGTCTAAAACCAGACACCAAGTATGGAAATTCCTGCAGTCGGCTGGTTTTTGCAGCCAACCCCAAAATTCTGGATACCAGGTCTTGCTGAAATAATTAAACCCCTTTATGAGGCCACCAGGGGTGGAGTGGGGGGAGGAAGAGCCTTTCCTATGGTCAACAGAACATGAGAAAGCTTTTCAGGATTTGAGATCATCACCATTGTCAGCTCCTACCCTGGTGCTGCCTGATATGACTAAGCCCTTGCATTTAATTATGGACAAAAGCTAGGGCATTGCCAAAGGGGTACTGACACAAATCTTGGGCTCCTGGTGACAACTAGTGGCCTGTCTCTAAAACTGGACCCAGCAGCAGCAGGGTAACCAAACTGCTTGAGGTGTATGTAGCAGCTACTGCGCTCCTGGCTAAAAATGCAGACAACTTAACCTTGAGACAGTCTTTGATCATAACTACCCCTCATGCCATGGAGGGAGTTCTCAGAAGCCACCTGACCACTGGATTTCAGATGCCTGGCTAACTCACTAGCAGTTTCTGTTGCTTAACCACTCCTGAGGGTCCTTTGTCCCTAGCACCTCAATGAACCCTGCTACCCTGCCACCCAATCCACACTTGGAAAATCTACCGATACATGACTGCTTGGAGACCCTGCAGTGTGTGCACTGAACCCGGCCAGACCTGACCGACTGGCCCAGGCCCAGTGAGGATCTCACATGTACACTGATAGAAACAGCTACATGGAAGATAGTACCAGGCATTCAGGGGTGGCAATGGAGAACTTGGACAAGACTTATGGGGGTTTCCCCTCCCGAGTGGAATGCCAGCCCAAAGGACAGAATTAATGACCCTCACTAAGGCACTCAAATTTGGCAAGGACAAGGTGGTTAATATCACATTGAGAGTCAATATGCATTTGTCCCTACAAATGTTCACAGGACAATATACAGTGAAAGAGGACGATTGACTTCAGAAGGAAAGACAATTAAAACAAACAGGAGATCCTAGACCTGAGTACAGGAGTAAGAATTAAAAAGAAAAAAGGCGCACGCCTTTAATCTCAGCATTTGGGAGGCAGAGGCAGGCAGATTTCTGAGTTCGAGGCCAGCCTGGTCTACAGAGGGAGTTCCAGGATGGCCAGGGCTACAGAGAAACCCTGTCTCAAAAATCCAAAACCAAAACCAAAAAAAAAAAAAAAAAAAAAAAAAAAAAAAATTAGGACCCAGCCCAGAGATGGACTGTTGATTCTCATCCCCAGGACCTGTGAGAAGACATCAATATCCAGAGCAAGGAAGGACAGCACAGCACCACCCAGAGGGCCCTCTGAAGATAACATTTGTTGCAGACTAACTGTTGTCCTCTGCTTTATGTTTATGGTAATCTCTGCTCAACCCTAGGACTGGTGAGATCTAATAACTATAAACCAAAGATTTGGTATGGAGCCTTTCTGATACTAACACAGACAGAGTTATAACTGATTTATATCATGATGATTATTCTCAGCCTCTAAAAATTGTCACAGACCTTCGTGACTTATGGCCACATCTAGGTAACAAGCCTCAAGATCCTCAGGTATAGCGGGCCTGGTGGCGTACACTTTTAATCCCAGCACTCGGGAGGCAGAGGCAGGCAGATTTCTGAGTTCGAGGCCAGCCTGGTCTACAGAGTGAGTTCCAGGACAGCCAGGGTCTGGGACTGTCACATAAGATCTGAACCCTAGGTATGTCCAACCTCCCAGTCAGCATAGTGGTGAAAAGGACCCCAAAATTTGAGAGTTATAACTTTTATAAGTCTTAAGAATCTTACATTCCAGGCTGGAGAGATGACTCAGTGGTTAAGAGCACTGTCTGCTCTTCCTGAGGTCCTGAGTTCGATTCTCATCAACCACATGTTGGCATACAACCATCTGTCATGGGATCTTCTGGCATGCAGTCATATATACAAGGGCTAGGATGCAGGCCCATGGGATCCTACTTGCTGTCCCTCCATAGTATGTAAGCTGAGGGACCACATGGGCAAGCACACATAACTCAGGCTTGCCTGTGAAATGAACTGCTGATAAATGGAAAAGGTCTATAGTACATGCAAACCAAGTGCCTTTAGGTGCTGCTAGATTAGTCTTCATTCTGGAAGAATTGGACAGTTTTACAACGTAAGTGTCAGGAGCATCGCATATTGGCATATACTTGAGTGAGGTTGACAATGGTTTCTATTTATTTATTTATTTATTTATTTATTTTTTAAAAGATTTATTTTATTTATTATATGTAAGTACACTGTAGCTGTCTGTCCTCAGACACTCCAGAAGAGGGAGCCAGATCTTGTTACAGATGGTTGTGAGCCACCATGTGGTTGCTGGGATTTGAACTTATCACCTTCGGAAGAGCAGTCGGGTGCTCTTACCCGTTGAGTCATCTCACCAGCCCCCTCTATTTATTTATTTAGCTCTTTTGAGACAGGGTTTTCTCTGTGTAGCCCTAGCTGTCCTGGAACTCACTCTGTAGACCAGGCTGGCCTCCAACTCATAAATCCGCCTCCCTCTGCCTCCCAAGTGCTGGGATTAAAGGCGTGTGCCATCACGCCCGGAACTGTCTGTTCTTCCTGAGGTCCTGAGTTCAATTCTCATCAACCACATGGTGGCATACAACCATCATGTCTAGGAGAGCTGCACGCTTTGTAATGGCAGTGTTGACTGGGATGGGCATTGCAGGATCGGCAGCAATGGGAACTACTGTTCTACTTACAGCACAACAGAACTTCAGGCTGCTGAGTGAACAGGTGGACAAAGATCTGGCTAAATTACCTTCAGCCACCTCATCTTTGGAATGACAGAGGCTCTTTAGCTGAGGTGGTTCTGCAAAACCATGGAGCAGTTAGCTTGCTGTCCCTCAAGGAAGGAGAATTATGCATGGCCCTGGGGGAGCTGTGCTTTCCATGTTAACATTTTTGGCTAACATCACCCACCCACCCTTTCTATCCTGCACTGAGGACCAATCAAACTGGTTTTTCATTTAAAGTCTATCTAGGGGACAGCTGCCACAATTAGGTTTCCCTTCTCGTGGCCCTAATCGATCAGTCTGAAAGCATTCAATAAACTTTCATCAGGGGCTGGTGAGATGGCTCAGCGGGTAAGAGCACCCGACTGCTCTTCCGAAGGTGATAAGTTCAAATCCCAGCATCCACATGGTGGCTCACAACCATCCGTAACAAGATCTGGCGCCCTCTTCTGGAGTGTCTGAAGACAGCTACAGTGTACTTACATATAATAAATAAAATAAATCTTTAAACTTTCATCAGATATTCAAGACTGGTGTCTGAGTGGTCAGTGTGAGGTTTATCCCAGGCCCCAACATAAGCCATGTCTCTAGCCTTATCAATTTCATAATCATGATGGTCAAATTTGTAAATTAACAATGCTGTCATTTCTCACTCCCACTTTGACGTGTTCATTCTCAACCCAGAGTTTCCTTTCCATAGTTGCTGTGACCCTGAGCAAGTTACCTGCCTTTCTCAGGTAAATGGGACAGCAGTAAGATTCTCATGGGGGCCTGGAGAGGTGGCTCAGTGGTTAAAAGCACTGACTACTCTTCCAGGGCTCCTGAGTTCAATTCCCAGCAACGGGCTAGTAGAGACAGGATCAGAACCAAACAGAGACTGCTCATATGTTTATTAACAAAAGGGACAATCACACACACCCACTCACAAGTATGTTTAGGAACCTTAACATTGACAATACCCACCCCTCCCAAAACTCCTCTTCTCTAGAACCCACCTCAAACTTTGAGGGGGCTTCTAGCATCTTTAAAAATCTGAAAACCACATGACTATGCTGTCTGGACTCTGCCTTTTATGCTCCCATCGTCCTGTCCCTGTGGGCTGTAGATGAAAATCTCCAAGAAGCTGCTCAGTCATTCAGGTTTAGATCAAAATCTGGATATAACTCCTTGGTGGTAACGCCTCGAGTCACAGCTGAAAGAAAGGAAGGATGTATTACCATCCAGAGGAGACTGTTACTGTCCTGACCACCCACACCACCTCTGGGCCCAGATTCACACCTTACCATGTATGGCAAATAATCTCCCTGCTTCTCCGTCCAAGCCTTGTCTCTGGGGACTTGGTCTGGCTACTCATACCAACCAAGCATTTCAGCATGGCCTCTGTGTGAGCCTGCTCTATCTTTCTCTCTCTCTCTCTTTTTTTTTCGAGACAGGGTTCCTCTGTATCGCCCTGGCTGTCCTGGAACTCACTCTGTAGACCAGGCTGGCCTTGAACTCAGAAATCCGCCTGCCTCTGCCTCCCTAGTGCTGGGATTAAAGGCATGTGCCACCATGCCCGGCTCTTTCTCTTTTTAAGATTTATTTATTTTATGTTAAGTACACTGTAGCTGTCTTCAGATATGCCAGAAGAGGCCTGATGATCTCATTACCGATGGTTATATGCCACCATGTGGTTGCTGGGATTTGAACTCAGGACCTTCAGAAGAGTAGTCAGTGCTCTGAACCTCTGAGCCATCTCTCCAGCCCCAACCCTGCTCCTCTTGCTGCTCTGCCTAAGACACAGCTATCTTCTTCTCTCCTGCCCCCATCTTCAGACTTCAGTATTCCCATCTCTGCTGTTCCCTTCACAGAACTTAATACACTAGCATTTCTGTTCATCTACTGATAGCAGACACAGATAGTCTGCCCACTATCAACACTAAACCCCAACCCACATGTTTCACCACCATTCCAGCACCTTAGGGTACCTGGTACAGAGTAGATGCCCAGTAAATATCCACTGAAAAGTCAGGAAAGTGATAGGACACATGCTCCAGGTCATATGACCCGGAGGTGCTGTGACTGGGGCTCACTATGGAACTCAGGCTGGTCTTGAACTTATGATCCTCTTGCCTCAATCCACCACTACACCTGGCCATACCCTTTTTTGGCTCTGATCACTCCTTTTAGCGACTTTCGTTTCCCTATTTTCTGCTCCCTCCTCTGGGACCCATTCCCAGTAACACATAACTCCTCTCTGCTGTGAACTTGGGTTCCCCTGAGCTGTGGGATCTTGGATATCAACAGGGATCTTTGTAACAAGTGTTACAACTTTAAACATCCTCCTCCTGGCTGCAGAACACCAGGGTCTGCCACTCTGAGCCAGTGGAAAGTGCTATTGAGCTTATATAAGGCTTCTACACATTATCTTACCCCAAACTGGCCTGACTTCCATGACAACTGTTCTAGTCAGACAAATACACAGGCATCTGCCTTGGTTCAAGACTCTGGATTTAGTTGGAGGAGGAAATAAATCCCACTGCATATTATAAAGAGCTGCCTTGGTCCTTGCTGCCACTGAAGCAGGTTGGTCATTAGAGGCAGCCATGGTGTCTCAATGTCTTTGCAGGCCATGAAGAACAGGAATCATTACTGCAATCTCGCAGGTGGGTAAGTCCTGCTCAAAATCGTTCCCAAGTAGGACCTGTGCTTGAGATCCTGGGGACAAAATAAAGCAACAACTGCATGCCTGCTTTCTGGTCACTCAGGGGAGCAGAGGCTGGTGAGAAGAGGGGATGGGGTATTCCAGGAGTAGGGTAGCTAACAGGAGTGGGACAGTGGCAAGCTGGGGGATAAGGAGTAAAATCCAAGATCCCTAGGAAGGGGAGGAGCCACCTTCCCATCCCCTGAGACTCACCCAGCTTCCCCAGCAGCATCTGTGATACATCCTTGATGTCATTGTACTCATGAAGAAGGGAGATATGCTTCTCCAGTTCAATCACACGGTAGCCCCTGGGGAAGAACAATGAAGAATCAACATGATTAGGTAAGCTGGTAAAGTCCCTTGATCAGGTGGCACTGAGACATTTGTTCACTATTTAACAATTATTTCTTATAGCCCTACTAGGTGCCAGGCCTTGGGGACACGGAAGACAGGATGGAACCTGCTTTCCTGAAGTTTATAATGGGCAGGGGATCTGCCCATCCCCTCATCCCTAGCAAACTTGTTCCTTAAAGGAGAGATTTATGGTTACTATATGACCTTGGCCTTAAGTCACCAGGCAGATTCCCTTATGTGAAATATGTTCTTAGTACAACTCAGTCCCTGTGTTGGTTGGAGTAAGGAGCATAAAGGGAGCCTAGTTGTGAAGCCAGCTTCTCCTAGGTGCTGAAACTTCATACTGAGGGGACCCATGGTAGTGAGCAGTGCCTGGAAGAATGGACATTGCTTTCACTTCCCACTGCTTTCTAGACTCTGGTTCTAGGCTTGTTCCAACCTTACTTCCTAGAATGGTTACAGAGATACTCAGTACAACTTAGAATCTTTCCTATGGCAATCTAGTATAGCTAGGCTTTTGTTACTAGGCACTAAGTTAAGAATGTTTGTATGTGACTGGGAATCAAACCCAAGGCCTTATGAGCAGGTGAGCACTCTTCTAGAGATCTGTTGCTCTTTGGTTTTCTTGCAATGGGATGGAACCAGGGTTTTATGCATGTGAGGCAAGGATTCCACAAGTGCCTCAAAGTTATCTCAACCATACTGGCGTGGCAACAAGACTTGCTCAGAAAACTAGACGTGGCTGCCTGTGCCTGTATCCACTCACTAAGAGGAGCAGGAGGATCAGCTCAATGTCATCAGCTATATAGCAACTTTTACAGCCAGCCTGGGGTCCAGGAGGGTCTTAGAAAACAAAATACTTACTCTGCTATTAACTGGGAGATCTCCTTGTCCAGCTTGTCATGCTTCTCCTTCAGTTTCTTAATGTCAGAGCTCAAGGCCTCCTCGCTGACATCATTATTCTCATCAATCATGGGGAATGGCCGTTGCTGAACATTACAGATCAGAGTCTATGAATATCTCTATTGGTAATAGGCCCCTGCCCTCAGAATACCATTTATTTCTCAGCTCTCTATGGAATTAGGTGTGGCCCTAAGACTGCTGAGACAGTGGAAATGTCATCAGAAGTGACAGGTGCACTGTCTGAGGAATGTCTTTCCAGGGAGAGAACATGCCTAACACCAGCCTGAAAGGTAATGTTAGAGATCAGCAGCACTCTTGGATGAGTACGCAGCCCCTGGGAGGCTGGAACAAGACGGGCAGAGTCCATGACGGCAGCTACTTGGGCTTCTCTTCCCGTCTAAACCCAATGCTAATCTAAGCAGCTTGGCCTGCAGTCCAACTCCAAGTCTGCAATGTCACTGGAGTTAAAAATCTCACTAGACAACAAACTTCCGAAGGCTTTAAAACTTCATATTTGACCTTTTTGCCTGAGCCTGTAAAGCGGTTTTCACTTGTGAATCACCCCCGCAAAGAGATCACATATCAGATTTTTGTAATTCAAACAGTTGCAAAATCACAGCTATGAAGTAGCATCAAGACAAGCATGGTTGGGGGGTCACCACACTATAAAGAAATGTATTAAAGGGTCACAACACTAGGAAGGTTGAGAACCACTGGTGTAAAGGCGGGCATCTAGAGCTCAGCTTATCTTCAGGAAGTGTTATGTTGAATTCCCTAGCAAGAAAACCCACAGGAAGCTGTGGCTCCTGTTCTTAGGTCTCTGGCTTATGACCAGTCACTTGGCACTGCCAGCGTTGGCAGGAGCCCCAGGAAAAAGACATCCAGCTGGGTCTCTGTATTCAGAAGACATAAAAGCCAAAGAGAAGGGCAGGCCTGCAAGGTGGCTCAGCTGGTTAGATTATGTGCCTTGTAATCCTGACAAACTTGTGTTTGATCCTCAGAATCCTGGTAGAGAGAATCAACTTCTAATAATTGTTGGCTCTTGAGAGCTGGTCCTATCCTTCATAGGCACAACAGAAAAGCAGGCCCTGGGCAGTACAACAGAGCCGACCCTGCAGGCATGGGCATGGGTGAGCCAGACCCAAGGTTGAGAGCCATCTGCCCCTTACCTGCTGCAACATTGGGTTAGCTGGTTAGACACAGTGCTGGATAGCTCCCCCTGGTAGTGAGAGTGTGGGAAAGCTGGCAGACTGACCAGCTCAGATACCAAGGCCCTGATCCAGGGCTTTAAGTTGACTATCTAACCCCAACAATCAACTGTTGGAGCTAGTCCTGTAGATCTAAAGCCGCAGTATCTCCATGACAGAGAGCAACAACAGGAGTTCCAGTGAGGATCCAGTATTGATAGGGTAGTAGAAGCCAGAGGACTTGAACCAGATCAATGACTCTAAAAAAAAGTTTAAAAAATATTGCACACACACATACATACATACACACACACACACACACACACACACACACACAGAGTACATTAAAAATATTGTTTCAGAGGGGTCAGGGAGAGGGCTCAGCGGGCAAAGGTATCTACAGCCAACTCTAACAGAGCAGCGTCTCCCTGCAGCCCACATAATGGAATAAAGAACTCGTCCAAGTTATTCTCTGACTTCCATGCACATACCACAATGCAGTGCTTCTCAGCCTTCCTGATGCTGCAACCCTTTAATTCAATACCTCACGTTGTGTTGACCCCCCACCATAAAATTCACTGCAATTTTGTTATGAATAATATAACTGATATGCCGCCCTGTGAAAGCGGTGTCCTATACACAAAGGGATCATGAGCCACAGGTTGAGAAGCACTGCCATTCATTGTACCACCCACCTTAAAATACCTGTAGTTTTATTTTATAATTTTACACAAAATAAAAAGGTCTCACTATGTAGCTCTGGCTGGTCTTTAACTCACTATACAGACCAGGGTGGCCTCTTGCCCAAAGATACATTTGTCTCTGCCTGTAGAGTGCTAGGATTAAAGCATGTGCCACAATGCCTAGCAGAAATAAGTGTAAACTCACAGGCACAGACAGGCAGGCAGGCAGGCAGGCACGCGCGCGCAAACACAAACACACAAACACACACACACACACACACACACACACACACACACACACACACGGCTGGAATGATGGCTCAGCAGTTAAAGAGCACTTGCTGCTCTTGCAGGAGTTGGCTTAGTTCCTAGTATCCACATGGGGTTAACAACCACTTGTAATGCCACTTGCCAGGGGGTTAGACCTTCTGACTTCTGGGCACCAGGCATGCAAGTGGTGCACACAGTGCACAATAGAGTGCCCCCTCCACATAAGCAAAACCACTTATGAACCTAAATTAAAACCCTTTTTTTGTATTATTAAATATTTATGTGTAACTATGTGTTTGTAGGAAGGAGTGTGTGCACAGGGGAGAAGATGCCTGTGAAGGCCAGAGGCACTAGAGCTCCCTGAAGCTGGAGTTCTAGGAGGCTGTGAGCCACCTGTGTGGGTGCTGGAAAGTGAGCTCAGGACCTCTCCAGAGCACTATTAACCATGTCCAGGGTCTTCACTCACTGTCCACCACATTTTCTGAGACAGGGCCTTTCTGAACTTGGAGCTCACTGATTTGGCTAGACAGCTGGCCAACAGGACCTGGGGGCTGCTGTCTCTACCTTAATGCTTGGATTACAGGTATGTTTTGTGTTTCTGCATCCAGTTTTTGCAGGGTTCAAGTGAACTTATGTGGGTCTGTTTGAGGCAAGCACTTTCCCAGAGCTATCTTTCTGAGCTCTCCTGGTGTCTCATTTCACGTCTCGTCACCTGACACGTTGCTCGGTTCATTTCTATGTTCGAAGCACTGTTATCTCGGTAAGTTCCAAGGAGACAGGGACTTTGTGTCTGTCCACTGCTGACACCACAGTGCCTGTCACAGTAGTTGGGCACAGTAAATAGTCATCCAATCAAAGATCCAACAACTAATTATAAGTCTAAAAAGAGCTCTGAGCAATGTGTTAATAAGGAAGTGTCTAGAATTGCTAGAGCCAGGAGTCAGAGGTAAGTCTTCCTGACACAGCTAAGCTTCAAAGGGTGAGTGGGTGTCAGCTGGGCCAGCAGCAGTAATGAAGCATGCTAGCCTGAAAAGTTCTTTTTAGCTTCTGCTGCTACTCACGTAAATCTCAATCCTTAGCTTTGCCAAAAAAAAAAAAAGAATTTCAGAACAATCCCCTATGAGGAATACAGAAACCTTGGGCTTTACTTAAAAGCATTCTTACTAGATTTAAGGAGTTAATTAAAGGTAACCAAAACACTCAGGCCAGGGAGTGAGCTTCCAGAGGAGGCTTGAATTTTTTTGTTTTTGTTTTTGTTTTTTCGAGACAGGGTTTCTCTGTGTAGCCTTGGCTGTCCTGGAACTCACTCTGTAGACCAGGCTGGCCTCGAACTCAGAGATCTGCATGCCTCTGCCTCCCAAGTGCTGGGATTAAAGGCGTGTGCCACCACGCCCTTTTTTTTTTTTTTTTTTTTTTTTTTTTTAGGTAGGCTCTTACTATATAGCCCTGGCTGTCTTTGGAACTCACTATGTAAACCAGGTTAGTTTCAAACTCACTGAAATTCACCTGCTCCTGCCTCAGCCTCCCAAGATCACCTGGTATTAAAACCAAGTGCCACTACTCCTAACCAGGGTTCATGTCTAAACTACAGTCACATACAGACTTCTGAAGTAAAAGGTTTGCCAAGCAACTTTAAAGTAATTACAAGGTTCCTGATCACCTGCCTGACAGGTTTAAAGTGAATAATTAGAACCCTCAGCCTCAAGGACGCAGAAAACTGGGTTATTATTATTCTTTGTTGTTGTTGTTGTTTGGAGACAGCGTTTCTCTGTATAGTCCTGACTGTCCTGGAACTCTGAGGACCAGGCTGGCCTCGAACTCAGAATTCCACCTGTCTCTGCCTCCCAAGTGCTGGGATTAAAGGCGTACGCTACCATGCCTGGCTAGATTATTATTCTTGCTGTAAACAAAGTTAATGTCTTATGAGAGATTCCTAGAAAGCTCTTGGGTGAGGAGGGAGGCTCAAGCCACAGTCTGGCCTTAAGTCTGGCCTACTGCTACTTAACAATACCTACTCAAAAATATTCCCTTCTGAAGAAATATGTGAAGGCCAAAGAAACAACTTAGCTGGTACCAAGTCTAACAGCCTGGGTTCGATCCCTGGACTTGCACTCTCAAAAGCTGTGCTCTGCCCTCCATATGTACTCTGTGACTTTCTGGTGCCCACAAACACTAAGAACATTCTAAAATGTAATCTTAAATTATTTTAATTTCCTGGTGATGGAGAGATGACTCACTGGTTAAGAGCACTGACTACTCTTCCAGAGGTCCTGAGTTCAGTTCCCAGCAATGGTGGCTCACAACCATCTGTAATGAGATCTGATGCCCTCTTCTGGTGTGCCTGAGGACAGCGACAGAGTGCTCATATACATAAAATAAATACTTAAAAAAAAAAAATAAATAAAATCGCCGGGCGTGGTGGTGCACGCCTTTAATCCCAGCACTCGGGAGGCAGAGGCAGGCGGATTTCTGAGTTCGAGGCCAGCCTGGTCTACAAAGTGAGTTCCAGAACAGCCAGGGCTAAAAGAGAAACCCTGTCTCGAAAAACCAAAAAAAAAAATAATAATAATAAAATAAAATAAAATCAATTATTAAAAAAAAAAAAGCCAAGGCCCTTATTCTCAGCCTCACTCATTGTAAAAAGAATATTTACTCTTTTTATGTTGGCATTATCTACAGCAAATATTGTGCTGGGATCCCTGATTCTAAAATGAAGGTGGTACAGCAGGCTGGAAGAGATGCCCGTCTGCCTCCTAAGTGCTGGGACAAACGCCTGCACCAGCACTGCCTTGCTCATTGTGCTCTTTCTTCTCCGAGTCCCCATAATTTATCCTGGCTCTCTAGCGTTTGAGTTGCTACGGCAGGAGGATGAAGATTATTCAACTAGTGTGGGCTACATAGTAAGACCACAAAAGGGCATCCTTGAATACAGACTGAGTCTGGGTCCAGTCTGCCTCCATCTTAGGCTTAAAAGCCATCTTAGTAAGTACAAAATACACCCAATCCTCTTTCTGATTAAACCTCTAACTTCAAATGGTCCTGCATGGCCTGTTCCAGGGATGGCAGTCTTGTCTTTGTTCCAAAAAGTTGTTTATAACCATCTTGCAACCCCACCTTTGTTTCAAAAGGAAGACCTTGTTCTGCCCATCTCGCAATCATGTCTTTGTTTGAGGAGGTCGTTTGGACTAACGTGTATGCTTATATTCTGCTCCTGTAACCCCACCAAGTCCCCATTTGGAAACCCCTACCCCTGAACTCTAAAAGCCTTGTCATCCTCACATCTGAAGCTGACCTCTCGAGCCCTGCCTTAGGGGCCCACTTACACGAATTAAAAAGCTTGCTTTAACCAACTATTTGCTTTAATTGAGTTGGCCATTATGATTTGGGTAGGTGGTCTTTCTCCTCTAATCTTTGGGATTGACAACTGTCTCAAAGGGAGGGGGTATAAAAAAAGAAATTGCTAAAAAGGAGTGAATCATCTAAAAGAATACTTTAAAAATTCACCTTTTGAGGATGAGAAATGAAGAACTTTGAGTTTTGGGGGTGGCCCGACAAAAAGGGAAGCATAAGGAATGGTCAGCATAAAGATGCATAGATTCCTTGACTGGGAAACCATGCAGGACTGGTGGCAGGCTGGGTTAGGGGCAAAGCAGCGAGCAAGCGCGGTTGGAGAAGTGTAGGCATCGGGCAGGTAGGAATGGGAGGGGCGGACCCCATGTCTGAGAAAGGAAAGGGAAGGAATGGAATTAGGAAAGGGCTAAACTTGGAGGCGACGGGTGGGTGCTGGGATGCAGAAGGAAGGGTGGGGCTGATATACTCACCGGTGATCGGTAGCCGCCATGGTAAAGCCGGCTGAATTCTGACTCACCCCTGGGGAGGAACCCGAGGAAAGGGCTGATGAGGATGGGGTTACCGAGGGGGCGCGGGAGCCGCAGCGGCAAGAGGCTGGGTCGGGACCCAGCTACCGGGATGGGGCGGGGGTCTTTGGGGTCGGGGTGCGTATCGTGGGCAGGGGAAAGTGTGGAGAACGGGTTACGGAGAGGCCTGGTGAGGAGGCTGGGGGAAGGCGTGAGGGGTCGGGCAAGGGCTGGGAAACGAAGTGCGGCGCGCTCCTCACCCACCTCCTGAACCCTAAGGTCCGGGGCACCCGGAGCGGGGTGGGCTTAAACTCGGAAGGGTCCAGGGTTGGGGTTAATCGGCTGCTTCAGGGAACTAGAAAGCGACGACGGTGACCACCGACCGCCCCACGTCCGGCTGCGCGCGCACCAAGCTAAAGCGGTTCCACCCCTCCCTCCCATAGGCCGCTGTGAGGGGGTCATGGCTGCGCGCGCAGCTCTCGCCGTTCACTCCACCCGTCGCTCGGGCCTGGCGACCGCGTGGCCACGCCTTCCTGTCATTCATCGTTCTCATCAGCCAATGGGCTTGGAGAAGGTAGGTCACGCTGGGTTTCCGAGCGTCCAAGGGGCGCTCTGCACCCGCCTTCTCTGGCCCTTGTAGAGGAGCCCTAGCTTCCGGAAGCAGTTTCGCGGTGGCTGCCGGGATCGTGGTGATGTGGCCCCCCCGCTTCCCCCCTCCCCTCCCCGGGATGTCGGAAGAAACCAGGCAGAGCAAATTGGCTGCGGCCAAGAAAAAGGTAAAGCGCTCCGGGTCGCGGCCCCTTGACCCCACTTGAGCTCCTCCAACGGCAGGACCATGACCCGAGTCCGAGCCTTTCCCGAGACACACGGGTAGAAGAACCCCTCAGCGCCCTGGGCTCCCCCAGTGAAGTCTTCTCAGCCAGCCCCGCCCCCTCAACAACCCAGCCCCCGCCCTCTCAGTCGCCCCTAGGTGACTTTGGTCAGTGACACAGGGTCTCTTAGCCCTCTGCTCCGGACGCTCCAATCCAGACCTCCCCGGGCACCTGTCTCCAAGGACCTCGGTCCTGGCCCTGTAGGCGACTCGGGCGTTGGTAGTATGGAGTGGAATGTAGTTGCGTCACAGTCCCCCCTCGAAACTGTCATTACTACTCCGAGTCTGGTTTGGATTGCCCCACCTGCTCACCTAATGTTGTTGCCCCCTTTCCTGTTCCTCTGGTGGAGAATCCATTTCCACCTGGAAGGGAGCCCGAGTATGGAATCTAGCGCGGAGACGCTTTAGGCGCCCGCATTCCCTTAACTTAGCTTTAGTGTGAGCACACAACACTGTCAGCGTCCCTTGCTGACATGGAAGAACGGGTTTGGTTTGGATTTGGTTTTCTGCTCTCTAGAGAGACTGTAATCTCTCTGGAGCAGAAAGCATGTACAGTGTTGATCAGTTTCTTGGGGAACTGAACTTAACAACTTAAAATTCAGCCAAATTGCCTTTTCCAGCTGGGGTGATGAGAAGCACGGGATGCATGAGAGGCATCTCACGGGAAACATCACTTTCCCATAAAAGTCTGGCATGGCATTTTCCTAGATTTGTAGAGACTCCTCTCTGCAATGACAAGGGCTGTGCCCTTTCTGCTCCCATGTTCACTGAAGCCGTGTCTTCATGGTTTCTGCCCTTCTGTCATGTTGTAAACTTTAGGAAGCACGTTTAGGAAGTTCTGCTGTGTACCTTTAGTATGTGTTGATAAAATGGCCCCAGTGGAGTTGGGGTGTTTGTTTAGTATATACAAGGGTCTGTTCAGTACTCAGCTTAGTTGGCAAGAGTGCTTGCCTACCATGTATGAGGCTCTGGCTTAGATCCTGCAATGGCATTAGGTAGGCAGAGCAATGCATGCCTCTTATTTCCAAGACTGGAGGTAGAGGCAGAAGGATCAGACCTTCAAGGTTATTTTTGTCTATATATGGAATTTGAAACCAGCTTGGTGTGTGGCATATCCAATATTGGGGCTGGAGAGATGGTTCAGCAGGTAAAAGCACTTGTTGCTCTTGCAGAGGACCTGGGCATAGCTCTCTTCACCCTCAAGTCAGCTAACAGCTACCTCTAACTCCCCAGCTAGATGTTGTATATTATGCCCTCTTCTGGCCAATTAGGTTACTGCATGTACATGATGTACAGACATACATGTAAGCAAAAACAAACAAGTACCCTCATACACATACAATCTTTTTTAAAATTAAATTACATTTTGTGGGGTTTTTTTTTTTTGGTTTTGGGGTTTTTTGTTTTGTTTTGTTTTTGTTTTTTCGAGACAGGGTTTCTCTGTGTAGCCCTGGCTGTCCTGTAACTCACTTTGTAGACCAGGCTGGCTTCGAACTCTGAGATCCACCTGCCTCTGCCTCCCAAGTGCTGGGATTAAAGGCATGCACCACCACTCCCGGTTTGTGTTTGTTTTTGAGACAAGGTCTGTGTAGTCCTGCTGGCCCTGAACTCAGATATGCCTTCCTCTACCTGCTTAGTATTAGGTGAAAGGTGTAGGCTACCAAGCCCAGCAATCCTGGTTTGTTTGTTTTCTTTTTTAGAAGGAAAGTTGTGTATGTATGTATATATATATATATATATATATATATGGCTCAGTATTAGTATGCTGGGCTCTCATGCATAATGTTCCAGGTTCAGTCCCCAGCACTGCAACAACAACAACAACAACAACAAAGAAACCATTGACGTGAGGTTGTATTGACAATACTTTGGCTTTTGACAGTGAGATGGCTCATTGGTAGAGTATTTCCACACAAGCAGGAGGACCTGAGTTTGGATTTCCTAGATTCTATATAAAACCACACATGGCAGCATGAATCTGTAAGCTCAGATGTCTGGCTAGATGTATGGCAGAGACAGAATTATTAGAAGCTGAGGGGCCATGTAGCCTGGTGTGTGCGGTAATGAGAGACTTGTCTGAGAGCGGGAAAGAGGAAGCAACACTGAGGCTGTACTCTGACATTGTTGCATGCACCATGACATAGCTATGTACCCTTTCTCACAGTATGCATACATACATGTGTCCTCTGACAATCTTGTATATGCCATAACATGCCTGTGCATCCTCTCTCCTAGTATACAAACATGCATGCATGTACACACACACACACACACACACACACACACATATGTTTTAAGGATAAGATGTTTGAATATTATTCCCAGCACAGACATGATGGTTCACAATCATCTGTGATTCCGGTTCCAAGGGTTCTGACACGCTCTTCTGAACTCTGTGTACACCAGGTATACATGCAGTGCACACACACACACACAGAGGCAAAACACTCATGCACATAAAATATACTTAAAAATAAATAAGAATAAAGATAAGATCTGGGCGTGGTGGCGCACTCCTTTAATCCCAGCACTCGGGAGGCAGAGGCAGGCAGATTTCTGAGTTCAAGGCCAGCCTGGTCTACAAAGTGAGTTACAGGACAGCCAGGGCTATACAGAGAAACCCTGTCTCCAAAAACCAAAAAAAAAGAAAAAAAAAAAAAGAATAAAGATAGGGTCTTCCGTTATATCCTTGCTTGGCCTGGAACTTGCTATGTAGACCATGCTAGCCTCATCTCATCATAGAGGTCCATCTGCCTCTGCTTTGAGGGCTAGGATTAAAGGGGAGCGCCACCATGCTGGTAAGAGAAAATGCCCTGAAAAGAGGAATGGGGTCTAAGGTCCAGGATACGTAGTTCTTGTCTACTGGTCCATGTATTTGCTTGTTATCTTTGGAGTCTGGGGATCACTGTGGAGTCTGGGCTGCTGGGGAGCCCAGGCTGGCTCCCCTCTCATGCCTCCTGCCTCTCCCAGGAGTTGGGATTATAGATAGATGACAGCACACCCAGCCAGTTCCTGCCTACTAAATGTTTACTCTCTGATCTCTACCTCTAGATTTTTCCCTTTGGGAGCTGCAAACCCCAGAGCGGGGCATCAGAAGATTGAGTTTAGATTCCGTGTTTGCCTCTGTGTGTATGTGTATGAGCATGTGTATATGTTGCTGGGATGGAACTTAGGGCCTCATGAATGCTAGCCGAGTATTCCACTGAGCTACATTCCCAACCCAATTACTGCCTTTTTTAGCCAGCCATGCCATTTCTTCTGCCATCAAGAGGTCATTACTCAAGCCAGGCGTGGTCCCAGCACTAGGGAGGCAGAGGCAGGCGGATTTCTGAGTTCGAGGCCAGCCTGGTCTACAAAGTGAGTTCCAGAACAGCCAGGGCTATACAGAGAAACCCTGTCTTGAGACCCCCCCCCCAAAAAAAAAGAGGTCATTACTCTATCTTGTAGAATCGTGGTACCATTACATGAGACTTACGTATGTAAGAGTATTTTTATAGGCCCTGGAGAGATGGCTCATCAAGAGCACTGAGTGTTCTTCCAGAGGACCCGGGTTTAGTTCTCAGCACTTACACGGCAGATCACAACTACCTGTTAACTCCAAGATCTGACACCCTCACACAGACATACATGCAGGCAAAACACCAATGTACATTTAAAAAATAAAATATTTTTATAAGCCGGGCGTGGTGGCGCACGCCTTTAGTCCCAGCACTCGGGAGGCAGAGGCAGGTGGATTTCTGAGTTCGAGGCCAGCCTGGTCTACAAAGTGAGTTCCAGGACAGCCAGGGCTATACAGAGAAACCCTGTCTCGAAAAACCAAAAAAAAAAAAAAAAAAGAAAATATTTTTATAAAAATAGCATAGAAAGAAACCAGGCATGAAATATTCCACTCTGTAGCATATTTGCCTAACTTGCACAGGGGCCTAGGCCTGATTTTCAGGACTGTATAAACCAAGAATGGTGGCACCTGCTCCTGGTGCATTTAGAGATTCAGGCAGATTCATAGTCATCCACAATAAACTACAAGCTGGAGTAGAGGCTGCGAGTGTGAGGCAGATGGCTCTCATTTCTCTGTTCTCCTTTCCACAGCTGAGAGAGTACCAGCAGAAGAACAGCCCAGGTGTCCCTGCAGGAGCAAAGAAGAAGAAAAAGATTAAAAATGGCCATAGCCCAGAGAGACCCACTGCCAGTGACTGCCAGTCACCAGAGAATGTGAGTCTTGGCCAACAGAGTCCTGTGGAATGGGGGCAGGTGGGAAGAAGGGGGGAGGGCTGTGGTTTAGGTGGAAATGTCAGGTGCTGGTCAAAAAGTTTGGCTTTGAGGGCTTGTTGCCTAGTTCAGTGGTAATGAACTAGGGCTCATCTCACAAGGGACCCTGGGTTTTATCTCACCACAGGAAAAGTTAAATCTGAGTCTGAATTTTATCTCTCCATCAGTTAGAAATATAACTTTAGGGCAAGTTGGTTAAACTCTCTGAACCTCTTTTTACATAGCTATACAGAAGCGGTAATATTTTTAATGTATATCTATAAAGATTAAGTGAAGTTTTTTGCAGTTGTTTTTCTATTAATTCCCCTAATGAAGGGTCTGCTGTGGTGTTAACAGTGAGCTTCTAGGTACTGGTTTATTTTCTTGGTTTGGGGTAGAAATCAGACCAGAGAGAACATCATTGCTCTCCTACTTCTGAAATGCAGCCATCTGTAAGAGGAGATTTGAGTGTTAAGTCTATCATTGTCATGAGCTTGCTGGGTTACCTCAGGAAAGTCGTACACACACACACACACACACACACACACACACACACTCTCTCTCTCTCTCTCACACTCTTAGTTCCTTCATCTGACAGGATGATGATGGATTAGCTTATTGTCTTACAGACTCTCTTTTTAGCTGTACTGTAGCAGTGTAAAAGTGAAGTCTTATTTGAGAGTCTGGTTTTAAGGTGGCCATCATGGGGACTGGGGCCTTTGCAGATTGCTCCATGCAAGCCTGGGTCTGTGGAAAGGGTCTTGTGTATGTTGAGTTGCTGCGTTGGTCAGGTGTATTGACTCCATCCCTTGGGGACTCTTGCTTACTCTGAGGGCTGCCTCTCACAAGGCAGCAGGTGGCTGCTTGGAAGGATGGCACAGGCCTGGGTGCTGATCTGTGCTCCTGAGTGTTCCGTCTCCCTGACTGTTTCTCTTCTTCCTGCCCTGACTTTCTTGCTTCCCCTCCCTTCCCCCCCATCTCTCCTCCCTCCTCTCCCCACACCCATTTTCCCTTCTCGCCTGCTGTAGATTCAGGACATTCTGAAGGTGTTGGTGTCCGACCTTAACCGTTCCAATGGGGTCTCACTCCCCCCATTAGACAAGAGGAAGGTGAGGCAGTGCCGAGCGAGACCCCCCCCCCAAGCCCGGCTTGCTATCCTAGCCGTGCATGCCACCGAGGCCCGCCGCCTTGGGGACCCTCTGCCACTGGCTCACAGTGTTTGGATTGCCTCAGTTAACCCTCAGCCCCTGTGCCTGCTTTGTCAACTGCTTGCTTGATTGGGTTCTTTCCTTTCCCTATAACATTTCTCATCTTAGAGAAGATGAGGCCCACCTTGAAAGGTAAAGCTAATTAGGGAAACAACTTTCAGATTGGATGTGCGAGACAAGAGTTCATGAGTGCCTAGCATGATACTGTCAGACTGGGACAGATGGGACACAAAAACATCTTTCGGGTCTTGTCCTCTGTCCTCTGGGCATCTGTCTCTAAAAAACTAGATCATAGAAATTTGTGGTTCTTTTTTATGAACTCATTTTAGTTTGAAACTTAAGAACATAAGGTTATGAGAAAGTGAATTTATAGTATAGTTTCTGAGATTAAGACTTTTTTCTAAGAAACCCTCAACAGGCAGTGGTGGCACATGCCTTTATTCCCAACACTCTGAAGGCATAGAGGCAGGCAGATCTCTGAGTCTAGGAGGAAGTGGCCATGCCTGGTCTACAAAGTGAGTTCCAGGACAACCAGAGCTACACAGAGAAACCCTGTCTTGAATAAAAAAATGAAGAGAAATTAACTGTGAAAAATGTAAAGGTAACTAACAAATGAGTGACTAGGAGAAGCTGCCCTCAGTCCCTCCGAAAACTCAATGGTCTGGGTTTTTGACAGGAAAGGTACTTTGCTAAACAGTGACAAAACAGATGAACAAGTCAGCCGCAGCAGTCCATGCCTGTGAGCCCAGTGCTCCAGAGGCAAGAGCACGGCAAGCTCAAGACAGCCTGGGCTGCATCGGGAGAGCCTGTCTCAAGCAGTACCAGACTAGATGCACAGGGCAAGAGTTACGTGACCTCCAGGATGCCTAATGTAGCGACAGGAATGTTGGTTCCCAGTGGACTGGAGGCTGGAGAAGGGGCATTTGCAGCTGCTTTGATGGTGAAAGATGGGTCCCGTTCATGCACATGAGTTGAGCTGAGGAGCAGAGAGCTGACAGGAAGGCACATTTCAGAGACACGGAGCATCCATGTGCGACAGGACCTGTGTTGCAGGGCTAAGAGCAGGCCTCCTGGACATAACTTAGTACTTCTTCAGTTTACATGTGCCAGGGGACATGTGCCAAACAAAAGGAGCAGGCTTCTGTCCAAATGAAGGAGTGGTCTGAGCCAAGGCCACATCCTGTTATTCTGGGGATGAACGGAACGGAGTGAGGACTCGCAGGCTGGTGTTGGCTCTTTTCCGCTGACAGAGCTGATGCTGGCCAGGTGCTGCAGTCTGCTCAGTGCTGTGCCTCAGTACTCAGCTCGGAAGTGGCACATTGTATGCATGGGAATGGGGGGCACATGCTTGGTGTTGTGGTGCTGTGGTGTCACACAGCCCAGGCTCCAGTTTCCCCTTTGGGAAATACTCACCAGAGCACCCAGCCCCCTGATCAGAAGTGAAGACTTTCCTTGTGTTTTTGAAAACTTTCTCGAATTAGTAACTGATTTTCTACTCCAGGAATAAAGGAGAGTAATATCTCCTGAGAAGAGATAAAACAGGAAGTTATGGAAGATAAAAGTCGTTTCTGAGGGGTTGGGGCATTTTGAGGAGAGTGAAAACTCTGTAAGAACTCCATGCTTAGCTGTAAGACTTAAACTCCGGGAGTTCTATGGTTGCCACAAAGCATTTGAGTCTCCCAACAGAGCTTAGTGTCCTATCCTTATGGTCCCTGCTTTTGGGAAGCTGAGGCAGAAAGGAGGTCTCTAGTCTGAGGTCAGCCTGGGCTCTATAGCAAGTCTGAGGCAGGCATGCACTTCAGAGAGACCCAGTTTCAACACCCAGAGAACCAAAAGGTACTCAGAAAAATATTTTTATTTATTTTCTGCCTTTCTGAATGTTGCCAGTCTTAGAGATGAATGTTCCTAAGAAGCTACGGGGCACCCAGAGCCTAGGAGGGTCTGTTGCTGGGAGTGTCACACCTCCAGAGTGTCATAGGCGTGGCCAGCTGCCATGAGCCCCTGGTCTTACCTGTTAGACTCAACTGCAGATGTTGTCAAAGCAGCACCTATGGGTGATTCAGAACTGACAGTCATATGAGTTGTAGGGGTGTGGTCACAGTAAACCTGAAGAGAATGAGGCTCACACTGAGTTCTCAAAGGTTCTTTCTCACTCGCTCAAAGGAGGAAATTTGGTCAGCATCTTGAGATGCTGAGCCTGAGACTGAAGGCTACATAAAGCAAGCAGCCCCTTTCTTTGGAGAAAGGCATGGCCACTTCCTCCCAGACCAGCCTTGCTGGACAGGCCTGGACTCTCTGTCCCTTTCCCTTTGTCTTCCCATCCTCTGCCTATCTGGACTTTTGGACATTAGAAGACCTCTAAGCCAGAGACATAGTCTAAGAGTGAAGCCTGAACTACTGGGCATAGGGGTGCACGCCTTTAATCCTAGCACCTGGGAGGCAAAGGCAGGTGGATCTCTGTGTTCGAGACCAGCCTGGTCTACAGGGTGAGCTCCAGGACAGCCAGGGCTACATAGTGAGGCCTGAGCCTGAAGAACAACTGGGCCAGCTGGTCAAGCAGATAGTTCCTGCCAGGCAAGTGGGGAGACTTCCACAAGCTGCCATCCCTGAAATCCTAGGATTGGTCCCTGCCTACATTTCCTAGAAAGCTCACATGATCTCCTAGATACTTCAAGCCAAAGAGCAGCCATTGTTCTCTGCTTTATCCAGTTGTTTCTGAATTGACAAACAGAGCCAGTGCGTGGGTCTGGGAGGAGGGAAGGCAGGAAAGCAAGAGGAGAGGGGAGAGTGGTTACGTTGACCATGATAATGAGTCTGTCCCAGGAGCAAGGCCTATAGTCAGGGGCAGTTAGCGCTCTGCCTCCTGGACTTGGCATTGTACCTGCTGTGGCTGCCACAGGTCAGAGCTCCAGAGGGAACTAGGTCCTTGGGTGCTCAGGAAGGAGACCCTGCAGCCTCTGCTTTGAGCTCTGGCCCTTCAGAATGCTACTAGGTGGCCTGAGGCCTGGGCAGGCCGTCTGTACCCCAGTAGCTCCCAGCATGTGCCACTGTCCTGTGCCTGCTGCTGTGCTACCCCGCTTGCCCCGCACCCTCATGTCCATGGCAATGAGGTGCCTCTCTCCTGCGTGGTCTTCTAACCCTCTGCTCTGTTCTGTGACAGGTGTCCACAGACCATATTGCTCCTGCACCGCCAACTGCTGCTACTGACACTATGTTTCTTGGTGTCGCCCCTCCCCCTGATGCTGACTTCACTCAGGTTTGTGCTTCTTCCCTTTGCCTGCCGCCCTCCTGCCTGCTTCCTAAAGGACTGCCAAAGTTCTTTGAAAACTCTACTCTCTTCAGATAGCTTGGTTCAGGTGCTGCTCCTTAGTTCAGGAGCCTGGCATGGGGAGGCAAAGATGGGGAACCCTTGGGATGATGGGTGTTGAGATGAATTTGGCCCACTGTGTCCCTGTGTGACAGTAAGCAGAAGCTGAATACTGTTACCTTATTTCTTTCTACCCATACAGAGCCATGATGCTGGCAACTGCTCTAACCTCATGGAGGAGACCAAGTAAGTGTTCCCTACCGAGGATTCAGGGCAGGCCTCTGCCTGTGAGCCCTGTTCTCATCAAACTACCTGCACCCTGATCTTATGTCTCTTCCCTTAGGACTTTCTCATCGACTGAGAGTCTGCGACAACTTTCTCAACAGCTCAATGGCCTTGTGTCTGAGGTACCTCAGGACTGGGATCCAGAAAGAGGGTAGAAAGGAAAGGAAAGTATGTTAGAAAATGAGGCGGGATTCTCAAGAGACTAATTCATGAGAGACTCTTGTCATACTGGAGAAGACTTGGATTTGGACCACAATGGGCAACGTGATTTTATCCTGGTGTGGTTTGAGGTGACAGCTGTTGCGCGGCGTGGTTGAGCCTTGGCAGGCTGAGAGTCACGAGGAGTGGCACAAAGTGGGTGTGAGTGAGCAGGAAAGCAGATTCTGCTAGTTGAGGGGGAAGGGATTAGACATTGAGGGTCACAGAGCATCTCCATGTGAGGTTTTGTCTCTCCTAGTCTACATCCTACATCAACGGGGAGGGCCTCACATCTTCCAACATGAAGGAACTGGAGGTGAGTGGCCTGGACTCAGGGCCCAGCAACCCTTTACGCCAACCACCTATCTCCTCCTACAGGGACCTGGGTGCCCGCTGCCAGCTGAGACAGCCCACCACCCCCACCCCTAATGATGCTCTCTCTACCTTTCCCCCCATCCCTCCTCCAACTCCTCCTCTCTGCATGCGCCTCAGAGCCGGTACCAAGAGCTAGCAGTAGCCCTGGACTCCAGCTATGTAACAAACAAAGAACTCAGTAGCACGATAGAGGAATTGGTAAGAGTCCAGCGGGGTCCCTGATTCTTGCTGCCAGTCCTGGGCTTCAGTTTCCCCTTTGAGCTCTGAAGAAAGGGACTAGGGGGCCCTGGGACCAAGGGGAATGGAAAACCTGGGGCTTGAGTCTGCTGGAGGCCCGCAGAGCACAGAGCATGCGGCATGGATCTTGTGGCTCTCCTCTGCCTCCTCTTTGTACTGCAGACTCATCCTGAGTCCTTGCCCTACTTGTCCTGAGCTCGGTGCCTCCAGGAGAGGGGAACACAACCCCAGTTGGTTGTCGGGACCCCATGTCCTGTTGGCTTAGCCCCTCATTTGCTCTTTGATTTTGGCCATACCACTCCCTGGGTTTGAGTTTCCTGTTTGCAGAATTGGAGGGAGTCAGAGACCTCTATCCACTCTGAAGAGGCAGGAGTTGGGAGGCTCACTGACCCATCAGAAACAAGTGCTCTCCCATTAGTCTCTTGGTTGTGCCTACAAGACATGCTCAGTTTTAATTCGACACACTCTGCCAAGTCTCAAGTTGGGACTTTCTTTCTCACACTTGTTTCTAGAGTTACTGTCCTTTACTGTGAACCCAGTTGCACAGTTGTGAGTGAGAGGCAGGGTGAACACTCTGGGAGCTTGAGGAGTTGGTCCGCTCATGGACCCATGTGAATCTGAGCACCTTTCTCAAATCCATCCTCTCGCTCGGTCTGGGGTGTCATGAAAGGGGTCAGGCCTAGTCCGTTTCCTTTGACTCTTCCCACAGAAACAACAGAACCAAGACACTCTGGATCAACTGGAGAAAGTAATGTGATTTCTATGTTTGCTCTTTTCATGACTGATGGGGTTTGGGGAGACCTCAGAGTTGCAGGCTTCAGTCTTGCTTCCTTCTGTCCTGGAGAAGACTCACCCCACAGGGTGTCCTCCATGCAATCTTTGATAAGCTAACCTCATGGTGTGCCTGTCCTGGTGTCTTTGTCTTTCTGGGGGCTCGTCCCTTGGGCCACCTCTGCTTCCCCACTAAAAGCTGTACTTCCTTGTGCCTGCAGGAGAAGAAGGATTATCAGCAGAAGCTGGCAAAGGAGCAGGGCTCTCTCAGGGAACAGCTGCAGGTGAGAGGTCTAGGCAGTATCCCCAAGTCCTCTGGAGAGTGTTGCTCTCCTTTCTCTCAGCACTTGTGGCCTTTTCTCCAAAGGTTCACATTCAGACCATAGGCATCCTGGTGTCTGAGAAGGCAGAGTTACAGACGGCCCTGGCCCACACTCAGCAAGCAGCCAGGCAGAAAGCAGGTAGGACCTGGGAACCCTTCCGCCTTGTACTGATGCTGTGGCGGGCCCGAGGCCTCCATCTGGACCTCTCGTTCCAGGAGAGTCGGAGGATCTTGCCAGCCGACTACAGTCCTCCCGACAGCGTGTGGGAGAGCTGGAGCGGACACTGTCTACTGTGTCAACGCAACAGAAACAGGCAGACAGGGTAAGACAGGTTGATTCTCTGGCCATCAGCAGCTTCCTGGTGGACAGTGAGCCTAAAGGGCTTTGCTGCATGGTCGGGTGTCTCACAGCACACACCACACCATCTCTTGCTGCTTTTGTTGTGTGGTTGGTAGAAGCAACCTGGGGGATGAGTCCCCTGCTGGATAACTGGGGACTGAATAAGCACCAAATGCAACACCTAGAGGCAGGGGCCTGCTGTCACCCTGCTGGTTGTCTGTGGCTAAGAGATGGGATGGGTGCTCGTCTCTGAAAGTACAGATCTTTGGATGGTGCCATTTGTGGAGAGAGAAGAATGTGAGTGTGCAGTGTATGCAAATCATGTCTGAGAGGATTGGTACACTCGGGTGGAGAAGGGTGACTGTGAATGACCATCTGTTCAGAGGAGAGCAAGACTGAGATAGAAGTTAAATAAGAGAAATATCCTCCTCTTATCTACAACCCCCAGGGGAAAGGGCCTACAGAGTTAGACACCCCAAAATGTTCAAGTCTCAGCTCTGTTGGCCTCAGTGATTTCAGGCCAGCACTTAGACTTTGTGTGCTGTTTCTGCCCAGTGTGGGTGATGGCAACTGTTCTAGATATGTGTGAAGACTGGATGAGATTATTAGCAATAGTGCCTGGTAAGTGCTTGGTGAACAATATTAACAACACCAGTGGTGTCCTAGAGTTCCTGGCCCAGTGCTAGCCTGCTGCAAATGTCATTTTTAAAAAATTCATAATGCTCCCGCCTCAGTGTCCAGACGCTAAGATCACAGACTTAGGCCAGCACATTCAGGTCTCATTCTGTCTCTGCCTGACTCATCCCTATGGAGTTTTTAAAAATATAACTTTATTTACTCTGTGTGTTTGGGGGGGGGGGCTTGCCTTTATGTATGTATATGCACCAAATGTGTGCCTAGTGCCTACAGAGGGCAGAAGGCACTTGGATCCTCTGGAACTGGAGCCATTGTGTCAGTGTTGGGAACCAACTGGGGTCTTCTGAAAGAATAACTATCTGCCCCTTTACTGAGTTTTGTTTTTGTTTTTCTCTGTTTTCTATTTATTTTTGTTAAGACGGTTTCCGTGTAGCCATGGATGGCTTGGAACTCATAGAGATCCACTGACCTTAGTTTTCCAAATGCTAGGGTTAAAGGTGTGCACCACCATACCCCGAATGTGGTGTTTTTGTTTTTGTTTTTGTTTGTTTGTTTGTTTGTTTGAGACAGGGTTTCTCTGTGAAGCCTTGACTATCCTGAGCTACCTCTGTAGATCAGGCTGGCTTTGAACTTAGATCCACCTGCCTTTACCACTGAAGCACTGGGACTAAAGGTATGTGCCACCACTGCCACCATCCTGCTCATGAGTTCTTATTTAAAAACAAAGAAAAGGCATTACTAGTGAGGTGATGGTGGCCCACACCTTTAATATCAGCACTCTGGAGGCAGAGGCAGACCAATCTCTGCAAATTAAGAACAGCTTGGTCTATGTAAAGAGATCCTGTCTCAAGAAGTAAAAAAAATTAGTAGTAAAAGTAGCAGTACTGGGACTGGAAAGATGGCTCAGCAGTTAAGAGCACTGACTGCTCTTCCAGAGGTCCAGAGTTCAATTCCCAGCAACCACTTGGTGGCTCACAACCATCTGTAATGGGATCCAGTGCACTCTTCTGTTCTGAAGACAGCAACAGTGTACTCATACACATAAAATAAATAAATAAATCTTTTAAAAACAAGAGTAGTAGTAGTAGTAACAATACCAATAATAATAATAATAATAATAATAATATAATGAGTGAATCAGATGGAGTAACACGTACTTGTAATTCCAGCACTTGGAATAAAAGGGCACGAAGATGTGGAGTTAAAGGCCAGCTCCATCTTCATGAGAATGTGTCTCATAAAAACCCTGTGTCACTGGGGAAGACAACCATGCCTATGATCTCAGCACTGGGGACACTGAGGCTGGAATGTTCAAGGCCAGCTTGTAAATTCTAGGCTTACCTGGGTCCCTCAGACTGTGTTTGGGAAGAAAAATTAAAAGAGAGCTGGGGTGTTTGTGGGTCAATAATAGAACAATTGCCTGGCTGATACAGGTCAGTAATAGAGCAATTGCCTGGCTGATACAGTGGCTTGAGTTTGATCCCAGCCTTGCAAAAAATAATACTATTATTAATTAAAAACAAAACTGGGCTGGAGAGATGGCCTGATAATTAAGAGCACTGACTGCTCTTCAGAAGACCCACGTGGTGCTTCACAACTGTCTATACCTCATGCTTGTGGAGCACAGACATATATGTAGACAAAACACGAATACATAGGAAATAAATGAAACAAAGGAACCCTGAAGGCTATGATCAGTGTGGACCTTTGGTCCCAGCTACTGGGGAGGCTGAAGCAGAAAGACATCTTAGCCCAAGCAGAACCCATCTTAGATAACATGGCCCTACCTTAAAAACAAAACAAACTCACAGAATCACAAATGAAACTTAGTGTGATTAGGAAGAGAAAATGTCACCATGGGATATCACCGCTGCCATTGGTGTTGTGCCAGCTGCTGCTTCAGCCTGCCAGGTCCAGACTCAGCTTTCTCTATCTGCAGTATAACAAGGACCTAACCAAAGAGCGGGATGCCCTCAAGCTGGAGCTGTACAAAAACAGGTACGAATGGGAAGGAGGCCGGGCGTGGTGGTGCACTCCTTTAATCCCAGCACTTGGGAGGCAGAGGCAGGCAGATGTCTGAGTTCGAGGCCAGCCTGGTCTACAGAGTGAGTTCCAGGACAGCCAGGGCTACACAGAGAAACCCTGTCTCCAAAAACTAAAAAAAAAAAAAAAAAAAGAAAGGAAAGGAGGCCCGGCTCTCTGCAGCCTCAATGTGGAGAGTGGAGACTCAGCCGAGACAGGCCTGGGTCTGTGTAGAGCTCTGGTCCCAGCCATGCTCCTGACTCATGCTGTGGCCCCAGGTAACTCAGTCTCTCTGAGGCCTGTCCCTTGTGACTCAGTGCTTTGCCCTGTGGCTGTGTGGCAAGGCTCATGCGTCACTCTGAAATGTGTTTGTTCCTTTATGTCCTTGGCTCCTTCTTTTCTGCTTTGCCTCTGACCACAGCAAAAGTAATGAGGACCTGAGGCAGCAGAACTCAGAACTGGAAGAGAAACTCCGAGTCCTGGTGGCAGAGAAAGCAGCTGCACAGTTGGGGGTGGAGGAGTTACAGAAGAAGTTAGAGATGTCAGAGCTGCTGCTGCAACAGGTGAGAGGTACAGCCCTCACCCCAAGGCCCAGGCACGCAGTCCCTGGCTCCTTGGGGGTGACCTGTAGCCAAATGCTGGACAGTTTAGAACCTCTTCCTTTCCTGTGGTAATATTTACTAATTGTTCAACAGTGGAGCCCTGGCCACACCTTGTATCTGTTATCTCAGTAGTGGTTAGATGGCTCTTGCATCTGTTTGTTTGATTGTTTGTTTGTTTTGTTTTTTTTGAGACAAGGTTTCTATGTGTAGCCCTGGCTGTCCTGGAACTCACTCTGTAGACCAGGCTGGCCTCGAACTCAGACATCTGCCTGCCTCTGCCTCCCAAGTGCTGGGATTAAAGGCGTGCGCCATGATGGCCAGCTGCATCTTTATTTTTATTTGTTGAGGCAGAGTCTTATCAGTCGTCCTGTAACTCACCAGGTTAGCCTTGAATTCATGGTAATGAGCCTTCCAAGCACCGAGGTTGCAGGTGTGAGCCCCCAGGCCCGTTGAAATGCCAGCATTCTGTTTCATTTAAATGGCCCTGCAGGAGTCAGCTCAGCTGCTCCTGTCACTTTCTTATAGGACAATGACCTCAGGTTGTCATCCTAGCTCACGCTCACTGCAGTGGAACAGCACAGGCTCCCAGACCTAACCCCTCATCTCCCTCAAACAGTTCTCTAGCCAATCTGAGGCAGCAGGCGGTAATGAGCAGTTACAACACGCCATGGAGGAGCGGGCTCAGCTGGAGACCCATGTTGGCCAGGTGCGGATCTGTGCTGGGAGGGGAAGGGCATGACCCCAGGTGGCCAAGGGCAGGTGAGGACCAACAACACAGCCCTGCATAATGTACATTGACCGATGCAGCTGATGGAGTCACTGAAGCAGCTCCAGGTGGAGAGAGACCAGTATGCCGAGAACCTGAAAGGAGAGAGCGCCATGTGGCAGCTGAGGGTACAGCAAATGGCAGAGCAGGTGAGGCCTCACTCCGGTGTCTTTGCCCTTCCTGAGCATCAGTGTGGTGCAGCTGAGGGGTTTGGGGCTTTGGTTTTGCAGAGGTGGGACTGGGGATGGATGGTGCCCGGAATCTCCAGTGCCCCCTGTGCCTTGGGCAGGTGCACACACTGAAGGAAGAGAAGGAGCACAGAGAAAGTCAGGTACAAGAGCTGGAGAGCAGCTTGGCCACACTCAGGAGTCAGATGGGTGAGTAGCGCAAGGGTGACCTAAAAGCGGAAGTGGGTCAGAGGCCATGAAGGTGGCTTCCATTGCCCTGGGGGGCAAGTGGGTGTGAGGGCATTGTAACGGGGGCAAAGGGTCTCTGCCAGGACCGACCAGGTGACCTTTCATCTCTCTGAGTATGTGTCCCTCTGCAAAACAGGGTGGCATGCCTACTGTTAGACCTCTGCAGGTGACTGAGCACCACAGAACCATATTAGAGTAGCTTGAAACACTTAGCTCATCTGAGACCCTGACAGAAAAGAAGCCAGAGCCTGGGGCAGGGAGCCTAACTCCCAGTAGAGCCAAGAGAGGATCCCCTCACTGTGCCTGCTTCCTTTCTCAGAGGAGCCACCGCCCCCAGAGCCTCCAGCTGGGCCCTCCGAGGCCGAAGAGCGGCTGCAGGGAGAGGTCGAGCAGCTGCAGAAGGAACTGGAGAGGCTGACGGGACAGCTGCGGGCTCAGGTGCAGGACAATGAGAGCCTGAGCCACCTGAACCGGGAGCAGGAGGGGCGGCTGCTGGAGCTGGAGCGGGAAGCCCAGCGCTGGAGCGAGCAGGCCGAGGAGCGCAAGCAGATCCTGGAAAGCATGCAGAGTGACCGCACTACCATCAGCAGAGCGCTGTCGCAGAACCGGGAGCTGAAGGAGCAGCTGGCCGAGCTGCAGAACGGCTTCGTCAGGCTGGTGCGGAGCCTGCGGGCCCTCCTTGCTCACAGGGAACATAACCCTCAAGGGGTGCTGTCCACCTCACATGAGGTGCTAGTGGTGAAAGCACCTCTCAACCCAGAGCCCTGTGGTGTGTGGGAATGATCCAGCAGCCCTCCCTGCTCTGTGGGAGGGAGCACACATGCAATTCTGGGGACTCCAGCCACATAGGTCCTACTGACTGCTGCTTTCTGTCCAGACCAATGAGAACATGGAGATCACCAGTGCACTGCAGTCAGAGCAGCATGTCAAGAAAGAGCTGGCCCGGAAGCTGGGAGAGCTGCAGGAGAGACTGGGAGAGCTGAAGGAGACAGTAAGGCCTACCACGGGGGGGTGGGGGTGGGGGTGGGGGGGTGGGGGGTGCCAGTCATTACAGTCTAGCTGCAGTCTGGAGCAGGCAGTCCTGGACTGCTCTTCATCTGTGCCAAGGCCAGAAGCTGCTGTTTTATACTTGTAGGTTATATAAGGCTCTGGGCTCAGGCTGGATTCACATCCGTGTGTTCAAGTGCTTCCCATCTCCAAACCCATTCACTGAACTTAAAAGATGAGTTTCCTCACAGAGGTGTTAAAGGTTAATGAGAAATGTGCATAAAATACCAGGCACTAGTAGTTAGTACAGAACAGGGTAGGTTGCTTTCCACTCTTGGGGCCTGAAGTGGTGAGAAAGGTGTGAGGCTGGGTACAAAGGCAGGCGCTCAGGCTGTGGCAGCCAGCATTGCCTGCCCTCAGCCCTGGCCTTCCTGCAGGTGGAGCTCAAGAGCCAAGAAGCACAGGGTCTGCAGGAGCAGCGAGACCAGTGCCTGTCCCACCTGCAGCAGTACGCTGCTGCCTACCAACAGCACCTGGCAGCCTATGAGCAGCTGACCTCTGAGAAGGAGGCCCTGCACAAGCAGCTTCTGCTGCAGACACAGCTCATGGACCAGCTGCAGCATGAGGAGGTACAGGGCAAGATGGCAGCCGAGCTGGCCCGCCAGGAGCTGCAGGAGACCCAGGTGAGGCAGCTATTAAGGCTGGGCCCAGGGGGAGGACCTGGCCTCCTCTGTGCCTTCTCACTCTTTCCTGGCCCCATAGGAGCGCCTAAAAGCTACCAGCCAAGAAAACCACCAGCTCCAAGCCCAGCTGAGCCTCTTGGTCCTCCCTGGGGAAGGTAAGGCTGCCCAAGAGGAGAGGACTAGCGTTGATGTATTTGGAGAAGCTTTGATTGGGCTGACCCCAGGCTATTCAGTGGGGATACAGAGGTGGGGCTCTGAGCTCTCTTCCCCTAGCCCACCTGATGGGATTATTAGAGGAGACAACCTACTGTCTGCCCCCAGGAGATGTGGACCAGGAGGAACAAGATGAGGAGGTTCCTCAGTCGAGTCTCACCATCCCAGAAGACCTAGACAGTAGAGAGGCCATGGTGAGCTGGGCTCTGTCTTGCCCCTTCTCTTTTCTACCTCTGTGGTCCTTGGTTTCCTGCCCTCTGACCTCTTTCGATTGCCACTTTGTGCCTGGGAACCAGTGGTCAGTCTCCCTCTCTTCCCTGCCCCCTTTGTCCTGAACATTTCCCTGAGTGGCACATCTCCCTCTTGTGTGCAGGTGGCATTCTTTAATGCAGCTATAGCCAGAGCTGAGGAAGAGCAGGCCCGACTACGTGTGCAGCTGAGAGAGCAGAAGGCACGTTGCCGGAGTTTGTCTCACTTGGCAGCCCCAGTCCAAAGCAATCTTGAAAAGGAGGCAGTGGTCCCCAGGAATGTGGGTGACTCTGCGTCTGAGGAGAGCAACCAGGCCCTACATGTAGCCATGGAGAAGCTGCAGGTGAGTTTGTCTGTGGGGCTGGGAGTGTGGAGACCGGCCAGGGCTCCTGAATCCCTGAGACCTCTGTCTTGGCTCCAGAGCCGCTTCCTGGAGGTCATGCAGGAGAAAGTGGAGCTCAAGGAGAGGGTAGAGGAGCTTGAACATTGCTGTATCCAGCTTTCTGGAGAGACGGACACCATTGGTGAGGCGGAGCCCAGCCTAAGGCAGTGGGGGCTGTGCAGGGGGCAGATTGGGGAAGCCACAGTGTCTGAGCCTTGTCCACTCTGCTGTCTCCACAGGAGAGTACATTGCTCTCTACCAAAACCAGAGGGCGGTGCTGAAGGCTCGGCATTTGGAGAAGGAAGAATACATCAGCCGGCTGGCTCAGGATAAGGAGGAGATGAAGGTAGGCCTACACTTCTGTAGTCCAGCCCTGGCTAATCTGGGCTGGGCCCTTCAAGTTGAGCTCCTCTTTCTCCAGGTGAAGCTGCTGGAACTCCAGGAGCTGGTGTTGAGGCTTGTGAACGAGCGCAATGAATGGCAGGGCAAGTTCCTGGCCGTCTCTCAGAACCCTGGTGACGTGCTCACCCCAGTGCCCACAGGCTCCCAGGAATTAGGTGCTGCTGACCAGCAGGGTGGTGAGTAGAGTTGTTGTCTCTCGGGAAGGCACAAAGGAGGAGTCCCATGGTGTGCAGAGCCATGACCCCCTCCCCCTTTCTCTAAAGACCTCAGGGAGGTGAGCCTGGCTGATGATACAGAGCCTGCACAAGGAGAGGCAGGGGTACCTGCTCCCCATGAGAACCCCACTGCGCAGCAGATCATGCAGCTGCTGCGTGAGATCCAGAACCCCCAGGAGCGGCCAGGCCTCGGTAGTAACCCTTGCATCCCCTTTTTCTACCGGGCTGATGAAAATGACGAGGTGAAGATCATGGTTGTGTAAAAGACTGCGGCCAAAGCCTCAGTAAGGGCAGCCAAAGGTTCTGCCCCAACCCACACCCTTCCTCAGCCACCCTTATCCTTATAATAATAATAAGGTCAGACTCCACTCCCTCCAGGGGCTGGAGAAGTAGCTCAGTTGGTAGAGTGCTTGCCTGCTGTGGACACAGCCTTGGGTCCTCAGTACCTCTGAAAAGGCTGATATCTGTAATTTGAGTGGTTGGGAAGTGGAGGTGGGAGAATCGGCCATCCTCATCTACCTAGTGAGTTTGAGGCCACACTGGGCTACATGAGACCCTGTCTGAAAAATCAAAAGATGAGGCTCCTATCTTAATGGGGGATACAGACTGGTACAGATCTGCCTCTTAGCTAGGGCAGTTTTACTTTGTAAATTCCTGTTAGAGAAATGCGCCAGAGACTTAGTGATGGAGCAGACTGTGCTGGGTGGCCTGGGGGCTTCTCACCAAGGAGGGCCTCAGGCCTTCCTCAGGACTATGGGGCAGAACAGAGTGGCAGCAGTCTCATGCCCAGGTGCCGCACAGGCTGGTAGACCAGCCTGGCATTCAGCAGGGCTTCTAAGTCTTCACTGGATCAGTCCTCCCTGCCCTCCTCTTCCTCCTGCCCCCATTTTATCTTCCTTTTCTTTATGTAGTGTCTTTGGTAGCCTGAGCTGATCCTCTGCCTCACCGCTGTGCCTGGTGGTTGGCAGTGCTAAGCAGGCACTCTACCAAGTGCTTTACCCCCAGCACTCCCTGCCTTTTTCCCTTGTGTGGTGATGCTGGGGATGGAACCCAGGGCACAGCACGTCCCCAGACCAACTCCCATCTTCTCAGAGGCACTTTAGGGCAGTGGGGCTGGGCAGCACTTGATGGGTCCTCAGGCAGTTGGGGTTAACTGCCTCAGGAAGGCATCCCATTTTGGAGGGCTTCCATCTTTTTGAGGCACTTTGGGACAGGGAAAGTGGGTACCATTCTCTCAGGCCTTATGACAATTGGGGTAACTACGCCAAGCAGGACAGAGGCTGCTGGGGTGGGGTGGGCTTCCCCTCCCCCGGTGTACATATTGTACCTGTGTACTATTTTGTATATTCCGGGGTAGGGACACCCCTGTATCATAGTGGAGGTTGGAGCTGGCAAGTGGGGAAGAGCTTCTAATAATCATTTTGGGCTGGGAAACTTATTTATTGGTAGTGTTAGGTCAGAGGGCAGGAGGTTGTGGCACCTGCTGATGCAGCTCCTCTTTATTTTGCTTTTTACTTGGGAAATAAATGGATTTAGCCATACTGCTGGGCCTAGGGTGTTCGTCATTGGTTCTGGGGTTAGCCTCAGGTTGGCACTGAGCAGGGAATGTGTCCTGCCTGGAGAGAGCAGGCTTCTGGCCTGTGTGGAGCCCAAGGTTTGAAGTGCCTGGCAGGGCTGATTGACACCCATCACCTACACACTGAGTATTGAAGCCTAGGGATCCCAGGGGGAGTGTCACAGGGCTACAGGAACAGGGCTTCCTTACTAAGAGTCAAGTCTGACGTATAGTATACATAGGTGAGACTCGAGGTGCAGCAACTAAGGGTGCTGCTGACTTCTAGGCCAGGCCTCTTACATTCTGACCCTTGCCCTGAGTCTGCCTGTTTTGTTCTTTAGGCTGTTCACAGCATCCTGGCTGAGCTCATGATACTGCCCCCTAGTGGTGGAAGCAGGATTTGTTGGATGAGGACCTGCTAAACCCACCGTACAGCACCCTAGCAAGGGCCTTTCCTCACCCTCCATTCAGTGCCCAGCCCCAGAGAATACAAACCAGCAGACGTACACGCAATTCCCCGTGATCCAGAAACGGGTTTTATTCTCAGCCAAGAGACAGCAAGACTGGTGGCTACCAGAGAACCGCACAGCTGCTGCAGCTGCAGCATCCCCTTGCTGCAGGGTGGGGATGGCCAAGGGGATGGCTGTCCACAGGCCAGGAGGACAGGGGGCTCACTGGAGGTGGTACACTAGAGGGGGGGTTGTCAGGATGACAGCATTCCCTTGTTGGACCACAAGACTCCACAAGGACAGCATGGTGTTTGATTCTGACACTACAGGCAAGGCTGTGTCAGCCATATATATGTATATATATGTATATATAGGTATATTTATAGATATTTATAGAATGTCGCAGGAGCAATACCACAGAGGGGCACAAGTTTTCACCAACATCACATCTGGATGTGTCAGCTCACCACTACAACAGACTAAGTCACAGATGACGAATAGGACGCTTTGGGGCCGGGGGAGCCACTGTCAAGTCACAGAACAGCTGTCCAGGCAGGCTTGGTAAGGGAGGTCTCCGAGGAGTAGGAGGGATCTGGTTAGAGGTCGAAGGGGGGCCTGGGGCTCTCAGGACGGGACGGACTTGCCTGACCCGATCGGCTGGCAGTTGGAGAGAAAGCCAAGAGAGAACGGAAGAGAGAAAAGGAAGGAGAGCTGGTAAGGCAAGAGCAGCCACCTCCAGCAGAGGCAGGGGCTGAGGCAGGTGTGGATGTGGGCAGGGTTCCCGGAAGAGACGCACAGTTGATGAATGAAAGAGGGAAGATGGGGTGCTGGGCCGTAACTAGCAGGTAGTCTGGGTAGAGGCTGGTGCCACACACACGGCCTCTCACACACCACCCAGGCAATGCACCACAGGGCCTCCCTCATTTTTGCTCACTGTCTCTCATCTCACTGGCTCAGGGCCACCCCAAGCCTCAGGGAGTCCCATGTAACAGCCATGAGGCCAGAAGTGCTTGAACCAGGAGATTGAAGCTAAAGGGGATGGCTGAAGGGAGCCCTCAGGTGGTCAGAAAGTCAGGGGTCCTCTGAGGGGACCCTGGGGAGGCTGGGAGGCAGGCAGCCGATGCCTGCAGCCACAGACTTATAAGTCTAAGAGGGGAGCCTCCGCTGGTCGGGGGGCTGCAGGTCTCGTAGGTGAGGCTGGGCCCTTCCTGCTGGGGAAAAGCAGAAGGGTGAGCGTCAGTGGCTGGGGAAGAGTTGGGACAGGGGAACCGAGACCTGTGGCCAGCCAGGCAGAACTCAAGTCAACTGGCCCAGTCAGTAGACACCGCAGTGCCTTTGGCTAAAAGGCACAGGTCACTCTGAAAACAGGTCAAATGTCAGAGCTGATGGGCTGGCTCTCTATCAGGGGCTGGCGAGGTGGCTGTTAACTACAGATGTGTAATGTCAAGGATGAATGAATCCTCACCTTGCCTTTGAGCCCTCAGAAGCTGGCAGAAAGGCAAAGGCTCTTAAGTGGTCTAAAGTCACCAGTCAGAGCCCTGGCTCTGCCAGCGAGATTATCATGCTTGTCCTGTGGTGGATTTAGTCACCATGCTCCTAGGCTGGAAGGAGAAAGTTCTATCTTGGCAGCATAGTTCAGAGTAGGTATGAAGAAAGGGTCCTAATGTTTCTGGCCCCTTCAGAGGCTGAAGTCACCCTCTCCTAGTTCTTAGTCCCTACACTGTCAACAGTGGTCTGGTGTCTCAGACAGCTCCAGGGAGCACCCACATCTACTGTCTTGGACCTGGAACCTGTTCCAAGAGCCCTCAGTTTAAACAAGGCCTTGAGTAGTGGCGCTGAGTCCCGAGGCTCACTGGAAAGGGAAGTGAGAGAGCCAGCTGGAAGAGGACAGGAAGAGGGAGTCCAGAGCTGCAGGAGAAGGAGGGGCCTGGCTCAGGGGTCCCAGGTGTTCTCAGCATGGAGCTGGTGCAGCGAGGAGGGAGGGGGCAGACACACTGTTCATGCAGCAGGCTGAGAGCATAACCTACCGTAGCTGACACTCCTCAGGGGTCACTGATAGTGATTCTGAAAGACAGCACGAAATCAACAGGGCAGTTCACAAACACACAGGTGGGCCAGGCTGGGGGTTAGGGGACACACACACGCACACGCCTGGGCGTGCACACACATGCTGTGAGGCCTTAAGGCCCTGCATGCACACATTAACACACATGCCCACAAACACGCATACATCTCCCTCCCACCTCCCAGTGCCCAGCACCATTGCCGGCCAATACGTCGTGCAGCACGGATCTGGGACATGCAGCCACTCAGCACACGAAAGCACACGCATGAGCTGTCACAACACAGAAGCTCGCCCGCACAGAGAAGTCCTTTGCACCAGCTCCCTGCACGTTCAGGCTTGGTGTGCAGGCTTACCATAGGGCTCTGTAAGGAACAGGGCTTTCGCTCTAGGATCCAGCTGTCATTTCTCTGCCCAAGAACCTTCCATGGCTCCCTTACAAAATCTCTTACAAATCTCCGACCTACCCCACCCTACCATTAACCATTAGTAAAGCAGCCCACTGTCCCTGTCAATCTGACACTCCCCTGGGGAAATGTCAGGGGACACGTATTTAGAAGGAAACTAAAGCTCTGGGAGGGAAAATGAAGTGAACCAACATTTCTGGACTCCCAGTCCCATGACGTGCTGCCTGTCTTAACTGTTCCAGACATCAGAGCCCCACAGAGTAAGCCCATCCCTGCCTCGTTTGGTGTATGGGAGCTAGGTTCCTAGCTCTGTCCTTCAGCCATCTAGATTCCCAGATAGATGCTATTGGTCTATCAGATCATGTGTTCTTTCTCAGAGACCAGCCACAGTCAGCAGAAACAGGGCAGACTGAGTTGGTTTCTAGAGTGAACTTCCTGGAAGGCCAGTAATGGATAAAGAAGGCAAAGCCAAGGGATGAAGAATATTGCTTTTTCCTGGAGATCCCTCGCGGCAGGGTAGTCTTTGATCTCTGTCCCTACCCGATACCCACCATCTGGTTTCAGACCACCAGACTGTCCACCATTCCTAGATCCCATCCCCAGCTGCTTTCTATCCCAATCAGCACCTGGGTGGCGCTCTCACATTCACACCCGTGTGCACGCCCACATACACATCATCACACCTTGCTGGTCACACAATCACAGCCTGGCCTGATACTGTGGGCCAGAGGCTGAACAGCACTCTGGGAGAGCTCAAAAGAGTCAGGGCTGGGAAAAGTGGGGCATCAAGGTAGCTCTGAATGTAACTGAAGAAATCCACACGGTTCAGAGAGGATCTGGGGTCAGAGACCTGGACCTGAGGTAGGCTCACCAGGAGCTGGGCCGGGTGGGTGAAGGGTGGAATGGAGGAGGATGAAGGCAAGGGTTTAAGAAATGCAAAGTGTGGGAGGCACAGAGAGAAAATGAAAAAAAAGAGGGAAGCGCCATGCAAGTGCTGAAAAGAAGGGGTCAAGTAGTTTGAGCCCCAGAGCGCCCTCCCCAGAAACGACCACCTCCGGGACTCAGCGCCCCCTGTGGGGCAGGACCGCCTGCCCGTGGCTGCAGGTCCCTTGGCCTTGCAATACGACCCCAACGCCTAGGATGGAGAGGGTCGCTTCTGCTGCTAGGCCGAGGATCTAGATCCAACTCCACCTCCCTCCGGGTCACGCCCGCCTGGCGGCCTTTCCCGGCGCTTTAAGCCCCTACTCACCTGGGGACCCCAGGCGGGGCGCGGTTGGGTCGCGAGGGCACCTGGGGAGGGGGGCCAAAGGGGTCAGGGGAAGCCCCCGGCCTGGAGGGCACGGGGGGCGCCCCCCCCAGGGCGGATCCAGCAGGCGGAGGCCCAGGAGCAGGGCCCCGCGATCCGGGCCGGGCTGGGGGCACGGCGGGGGCTCGGCGCTGCGGCGTGGGGCTGGACGTGGGCGATCTACCGGGGACAAGAGCAGAAGAAGCGCGGAGCAGAGATGAGCGGCTCCGTCCCCAACAGAGACCCCGCCCTCAGCCCAGGCTGTCCCCGCCCATGCAGCAAGCCCCGCCCACAGCGGCCTTAGCGTGGGAGCCTAAGCCGGATCCCCAGCGGCACCACCCACCCTGCAGCCAGCGCTCTTGGCAAGCCCCGCCCCGCGACAAGCCCCGCCCTCTTCTAAGCTCCTCCCCTCGCTCCAGGTGGGAGCCCCCGAGACACGGGCGCGCCACTGCCCGGTCCCGGCCCTCCTCCCGCGGGCCCCGGGCTGGGGGGCTTTGGGGCCGTGGGGGCCGGCCCTGGTACCTGCGTCCGGCCGGTACACTCTGCACCTGCAGCCAGGAGTCGTCCACGGGCGGGGGCATGGGCGTGCTGACGGTGGTCGTGTTGATGTCGCCGATAATGCTGAGCGCCTCCTTCAGTGCATGGTACATGCGCAGCATCTCGTCGCGCCGCTGAGCCTGCTCGGCCGATTCTTCCATCAGTGTGTTCTGGTCCCCGCAAGAGTACAGGTTGGCCAGCAGCTCAGAGAAGATAAACTCCTTGGTCTGTGCACAGACAGAGAAGGAAGGAAGGAGGCTAGAACCTGATGACCGCGACACCTTGTCGCTGGCCAAACCTGCTGGATCTGGGTACAGCACTAGGAGCTGGGGTTTGGTATTCAGATGGCTACTTCTGCTTGATGCCTAAATTCACAGGTCTTTTCAAGTCCTATCTTAATGTCCTTTTCTCAGACAAGAATACCCAGCAGGATAGGGAAGTCACCTGCCCTAGGTGTCAGATCTGGGAGGAGACTCAGAACCTAGCCTGTCACTAGGACAACTGCCTACCCGGAGTCCTTAAGGAAGAAAATAACAAATCTGTAACTATAATGTGTCTTTGTAAGTTTAGTGCCCACCTCAAATGGCCAGGCATTCTTATCCCACCCAGTCTGGGACAATCTTGTGAGCTGCTGGTGTCTTCAGCTTCCTCCAATCTCACTGACTCCTTTTCCAAAATCTACTGACCACATACCACAGGCCAGGCTTCGTGCTGCTCCACACCTCATACACTTTCTGTCCGCAACTCTATCATAGCCGGCCATATTTTACACACTGGGAAACAGACTCACATAGGGAATCTGTGGGAAAGCCAACAGCATTCCACCCCAGTTATGCTTCCTGGAGCCTGTGAGGTATGTTTCAGGGCAGTATCTGAGAGTCTCAAAAAGCCACGATTCCTAGCTCCTCCCAAACACATGTGTTTGGGTCAACCTAGATGTCTTATTTTTCAACTGATTCACAGGACTTTAAGTTTAATTCTACTTCATAAAGGTGACTTATACATTGTAGACCCCTTCCAAACGTTTCGAATCACCCTTTTTCCATCCGTTGTATAGGACATTTAATTATAAAAGATCTAGCCCCGGTCCCCATCATTTATCTGGTGTGGACAGTAGAGTCATGACTCCTCCATTCGGCTCCTCTCTAGTCGGTTGGCAAGACTCCATCTCAAAACAATATTTTGGATATCTTGTGTTTAAAATAAATACTATCAAAATGAAGGGTTTTGGAACTAGGCATTGTGATGCACGCCTTTAATCCCAGCACTTGGGAGGCAGAGGCAGGTGGATCTCTATGAGTTCAAGGCCAGCTAGAGCTATATAGTCCCTGTCTTGGAAAAAATAATAATAAAAAGTTAAGGGTTTGGGGACTATGGGATGACTCAGTGGGTAAAGGTGCTTGCTGCTAAGCCTAATGATCTGAGTTCAATCCTTAAGACCTACATGGTAAAAGGAGAAAACAAACTTGCTCTAGTTGTCCAGGACCAACAGACAACACAAAGGCAAGTGTTCCCCTGCCCCGTGCATTCATAAATAACATAATAAAAAGAAATAACCCAGCCGGCTGCTTGGTCTTACATCAGCATGCTGCACACCCCACAACGATGTACATACATTGTTTATCATGAGGTGCATGATGGTCTTGGGCATGAGATCCCGCACGGTCTTGTTGACAATGGCCATGTACGAGTCTACCAGGTTCCGAATGGTCTCCACCTGGCGCTCCAGCTGAGGGTCCATCGAGTGCATGAAACTGTCAGAGCCGTTCTCCTCTGTCTCACTGGCCTGCCATTGGAAACGCAAGGCTTTGGTGTGGCAGGGCGTGTGCAACCAGACTCCAGGAGTCACTAAGACCTCAGCCCTCACAAGGGCGCCAGCCACACAGACACACTGAGGGCAACTCGGGGCTGCAGCCCACCTCTGTGCCTCACAGGACCCTGACTCCCCACATTCAGCCTTGACTTGACTCTAACCCTAGTGGCTAAATTTTTGTCTCAATTTCCCAATCCATACATCGGAAAAGAGCAACTCCAAGCTCCTTCACTTGGCTATTGTGGGTGCCAGACTAGAAGAGACTGTACACTTACTTTCTCCTTGTCCTGAAGGTCCACGTCAGAGCCACAGAAGTCGCATTAGCATGGCCATGGTCACCAACCACCACCAAGGAGCACATTTGAAATAGAGAGAGAGAGAGATTGTGTGAGCTTAGCACAGTGTACTCTGACCCTGGTACGTGTGCCCACTGCCACAATGACGGGGCAGGGGAGAGATGTGAGAGGCACCCCTGAAGCCACCAGTGTATGAAAGTACAGGAGACTGTCCTCCAGCAGTGAGAAGAGTAGGAAACCAGAGGGCTTTATTCCAAACTCATCTAGGTAGCAAGGGATGCTTGCTCTTTGCCAGTCAAATAAGGGCTTGGAACCTCTCTGAGCCTGGCTCCCTGTAGCCCCCAGGGACAAGCAGCTGGCCTCTTCCCTCACTCCACCGCCACTCACCCCAACACGCTCAGGGTACACGCCAGCCCTCAAGAAGGACGCCTTCCAACTGTCCACCTCCTCCTGTGTCTCACAGGCCAGTTCCAACTGCCGGTAATCCTTGTAGACATTCCTGCAGGATCGAGTAGGCGGGAGGGAGGAGAGATGAGGGGACGCCCCACCCTGCTCAGGGGATGAAGATGCTGGAGCTTTAGGGAGCTGTAGGGTCCTCGTGCCTAGTGCCATCACTGAAACCTCAGTGTTCTCATTCTGGAGGTAGGTTGGTAATGATTCCTGTCTTCTGGGGCCACTGCGATGCTTCAGGGAAACAAGTAGCTCAGAGTGTAAAATGCGACAGAAGCCAGGCATGGGCACACACTAATCCCTGTACTTGAGAGGCCAAGGAGATGCTTCAGTTTGAGGCCAGTCTGGACTATATAAATGAGACCCTGTCTCAAAAGGAAAGTAGAAAGGAGACAGGTGGTCCAGCCCTGGCGTGAGTCTCAGGACCTTTAAGCAGATGGTAGCTGTTTAGAATTCTTATCTCTGAGTACGAAAGCCTGGAGCCGGGCAGTGGTGGCACATGCCTTTAAACCCAGCACTTGGGAGGCAGAGGTAGGTGGATCCCTGTGAGTCTGAGGCCAGCCTGGTCCCGAGTGAGTTCCAGGACAGACAGGGCTACACAGAAAAAACCCTGTCTTGGAAAAGAAGAAAAGAAAAAAAAGGAAGGGGGGCGGGGGAAAGCCAGCCTGAAAATGGGAAATGCGCTCTAGTCCTGAACTCCTTCCAGAAGAGACAATCTTTCTGCTCTTTGTTTCTAGCACCTAGCAGAGTATTCTGTGCAGGGCAGATAGGAGGTAAGTGGCTGAGAAAGTAGGAGGGGTGGGAGGAGAGAGAGGAGGAGAGAGAGGAGGAGGGAGAGGAGGAGGGAGAGGGAAGGAGGATGCTTAGACATGGCCCTAGCACTCAGGAGAAACTTTGTAGCTGTTGATGACAGGTCCCTGGATTTGTATACCCATTCTCTACACAGCAGGCAATGGTTTGGGCCTTTCAGGGTCTGGGATCTCAGTAGCTCAGCAAGGGGCAGGTAGGCACCTCTGCTCTGTGTTGAAGAGGGCAAAAATATGCTTGCTTGACATGAAGCCCTTCTCCACATCACGCAGCTTCAGGTTGTCCACAGACAGCATGTACTTCTTCTCTTTTTCCTGTTGAGAAGGGAGGGAGCAGGGGGTCAGCCTGGTGCTGCCAAGCTTCCGACCCTTAGACTGATTCATGCTGGTGAGCACCCAAAGTCGTTCTGGGCTGTAGCCCTTCCTGCACGTGTGTTTACTGCACATACAGTAAACTCTGGCCCCATCTGGATATCGCCAGCCTCCAGACCCACATGGCTTTTGAGCCAATTGCGAGCAGCCCTGTATATATGCCACAGTATTAGGGACTGGCAAAGGCCGTGGGGCCAACGTCGTGGGGTCTCCCTCATCCCACCTTAAGCAAGTCCTGGAGACAAGCCAGGCTGGGCCTCAGGCAGGGATGGCTCGCATGAGGCTCTCTTGCCTCCAGCCTGGCTGCCTCTGACTTCATTTCCTGACTACAGAGATGGGGGGTGGGGGTACACTAGCCTTGGAGGCTTCAAAGGGCTGGCTCAGCCCACTCCCTGTCTCCCGCTTCCAGCCACCCATGTGTTACCAATCAGACACACAGCACAAGCCTGGAAATTGTATGTGTATAAACACATGTGTGGTTGTGTGGCCAAGAATTGCAGGGCCAATCGAGTCTGTCGCTATTGTGTTCATACAACATAGGTGCACGTGTGCACGGGCCTGTAGGGTAATGTGATCGTGCTTGCCAATGTGGATGTGTGTGGCGATTGTGACTAGGACATAATAAGACTTCAGGGCTCACAGAGGGCTTGTGCAGTGAGCTAGACATGGCTGTGTTGTTTTGTGGATGAAGTTGTATAAATCTGTAGACGGATATGTCTGTGTCTGTAGCCTCTGTGTTGCAGGGGAAGAGTTCAGGGAGCCTGGAAGGGGACACCCCAGATGGGCACCAGGAAGGAGAAGTTTCTGCCGCCTGGTCACAAGGGTCCCACCCAATACGGACAGATGCTCTGTGTGGGGTTCCATGAGCCTTGCCTTGGATCTCAGGTGGGGGTTGGGTTTAGGAGGACCTTGCTTTCCCACCCTGGCGTCATCTCCACCCTTCTGCCCCCAACACCCGCCTGGCCTGTGCAGCCACATAAAGCCCTCTTTATGCCAGGCGGGTGGCCGGGAGGCCCAGAGGGCGGCAGGGGGAGGAGAGGAGGAAGTTGCACACACGGCCAGGGAACATCTGGAACCCATCTAGGGAGGCCCGCCACAGCCGCCCTGTGCTCGGGGTTGGACACGAGGTAGGAGTGGTCTCCTCCCCCAGCCCTCCCTTCCTGCCGGCCCCCTCCCCAGGCCCCTCCTTCCCAACCCAGCTCCCGCTCACCCCTGCCACGTCAAAGGAGGCAGAAGGGGAGTCGGGAGCGGAGAGGGACCACGGCTGGCTGGCTGGGGCTGGGGGACATGGGAGCTGGGACTGGGTGCATCGATATCTCCAGGGGATGGGACCAAAGCACCCATCGGATGAACAGATGCTGCTGCCTGGATGGACCAGAGGATACCTCCACTCCGTCTACCCAGTGTTTAGACTACCTGTTCAGGACTCCCAAATTGTACAGTAGTCTGCACATTGGTTAGGCTGGGCTGGGTTAGACCCTCGGCACCGTCGCTGGAGAGCCACACCAACCCCCCGCTGTCTTCTAGAACCAGAGCCTGGACCTGGGACAGGGAGCTGGGGGCACGGGGTGGACTGGGAGGAGGCGCAGGGCTTTGTGACTGCTGTCGCGCTGCGGGACACATAGGAGGTTGTGGTGGTGGGGGCATCGGAGGAAGACGAGGAAGAGGGTGGGGTGGGGGAGGTCGTCAGAGTCGGTGATGTGGGTGACTGCCTGTCTGTCAAAAGGTTTCCTTAACCCAAAGACTAAAAAGCAAATGGCTGGGCTGAGGGGACCAGACCCCTGCCCCAAGCCCAACTCCAGGTACCCTAGTGCAAAACTGAACTCCCATCCCGACAATGCACTTCAATTCTCACACTAGCTCAGAGGAATACATCTGTGCACCCTAGCTCTGAAGCACACATCTATGCCCAGGCACACACACACACACACACACACACACACACACAAATTCACACTTAAGTGCATGCATTCACATTCAGACACACAACCTCACAATGGGATGCTCCCTTCCCCCACTCTCACATCCCAAACACACACACACACACACACACACACACACNACTCCTTGGCCAGCTGGAGTTCATTACCACAACACCCCCCTGTCTGCCCCCCCCCATTCTTGCTGGTCACCTCTGGAATCCAGATGTGAAAGCCAAACAGACTCATTCTTAAAGGAGACCAGTAACTAGAGGAGACTGGTGGAGGCCTCTAGGTGCCCTAGCAGGCAGGGGGCTGGGTGGTGGGAGCTTGGGGGGGTGGCTGGCTCTGCACGCCATCATCACTACTGGTCCCCTGGCCTGGAAGTATCCTGAATAGCTTGCCTTGGTTGGCAGGAGCTGAGGGTACTGGGGTGCAGGGGTTAACTGAGTGCCTGGCAGCTGGACATGTGTGTGTCATGGTCCTGTAGGGGCCACAGAGGAGGAGGCACGCCTCGGAGTGAGAAAACAGGAAGGCCACTGGGCTGCTGGGTCAGGGAGCAGCACCCGGCACCCCTGCCTACCCAGTCCAGGGTGCTTCCAAGCCTGCCATCTTCTCCTTCCAGCCAGGATGAGAGGCTAACTCTCTGATTGTTCATCCTCCTCTGCACCCTGGTACAAGTCTTTTCAGACCCCTGGGATGTGGCCTAGTCCATGTGACCTGACTCACCTCATCGTCCTTGTACCAGGACAGATTCTCGGCAGTCAGCACAAACCAGTACTCCTTGGAGCCTCCCTTCATGATACCGATGTTGTTGATGGTCAGCCACCCCTTTCGAATGACCTGGAACGGGGAGTGGGGGAGGAGGTCGGTGGGCATGGCTTCCCCACGGAGGAGGGGAGGGCCGAAGAGGCCTTCAAAAGCCGCTTCTCCAATTCTCTGAGGCCCAACTGGTCAGAGAGGGTGAGGGGCCAGACCTGCCCTGATTTGAACCACAAGTGAAGAGAGGAGAAGACAGGAAAGCAAAGGTCAGCTCGAGACAGAGAGTCCTCTAACTGCCAGAGATGTAGGAGCCAGGGATTGGCCACTTAATAGAGGGTGAGTTTCCCGTCGCTAACAGTATGCAAGCAGAGTCTGGCGGATGTTAGGGTAAGGGAACTGTCTCCCCTGACGCGTGTTCCTAACCTTAGCAACCTGTACCTGCTGCGGTTGCCCCTCTTCCCGTTTGCCTGGCATAGGCCTACTTGCCCTCTGGTATCCATTCAGACTTACATGGTGAGCAGCCCTCCCTGTCCCCCCCACCAATCCGAAGCACACTAATGATCTCTGATTAGTCTTTTATGTTTGCTTCTGTAACAGAGACTGAAATTTTAATTCTCTCTCTCTCCCTCCAGAAAGGATGATATTACCCACTTATACAACCTTTCCTGCTAATGCATCCATCTCCCTGTGCCCCTCCTCACTTTGGAGAGTGCTGGTCAGTCAGTAAGTGATGGATGGATGCTTGTGGTGACATGAATAAATGACCACTGAGCTGTTACAGTTCTAAGAGCCTTTGGGGCAGAAGGGAGAAACAAAGCCACCCATCTTCTTCTCTTTCTTTCTTTCTTTCTCTCTCTTTCCTTTCTTTCTTTCTCTCTCTCTCTCTCTTTCTTTCTTTCTTTCTTTCTTTCTTTCTTTCTCTCTTTCTTTCTTTCTTTCTTTCCTATATGTAACTACACTGTAGCTGTCTTCAGACACCCCAGAAGAGGGCATCCAATCTCATTATGGATGGTTGTGTGCCACCATTTGGTTGCTGGGACTTGAACTCAGGACCTTCAGAAGAGCAGTCAGTGCTCTTAACTGCTGAGCCATCTCTCTAGCCCGCCACCCATTTTCTATGCCTGAACTTCTTATCAAAAGTCGGGAATAACAAGAGTCCGTGTCCAGAGGTCTATTAAAACACGCCCAGACTGTGGTTGTTGCTCAGGCCCCCGCCCCCTGCTGCTGCGATTCTGACTGGAGGGACTGCGTCCTGCTCCCACCCTGATCTCATGGATGCTGCTCTGGAGGAGGCCTGGGTGCTGCTCTGGAGGAGGCCTGGGTGCTGCTCTGGAGGAGGCCTGGGTGCACATCTTGCTTCCAGCCTTTCCTGACCCCCTCAGGCTCACTGGGAATTGAAATCACACAGTCCACCAGCACCCAAGCAGAGGGGAGATCACCACTGCTTTGGTCAATTAACAAATTACCAGGGTGGCTGGGACCAGACACCCCACCAGTCCTCTCCCGGCCTGCCGGTGGAATCTCCTCAGTGCCTGCCTTTGGAATGGAGTCCATTGCTGTCCCAGGATCTGGCTGCACACTGTGCACTCTGCTTCCTGGCTGACTTAGCCTTTCCCTCTTCTTAGCCACGCCCAACCCTATATTCTCTCTCACCTGCTTACCTAGCTCCCTGTCAGGAGTACCTGAGCTGGAGACTCTCATCCTATCCAGGACTCTCAGAGGCCCTACTAGGGCCCTATTTATAGGTACCAGATCTTCATGGGGCAGAGGCAGGGACAAGGCTGGGGCAGGCTCTGAACCTTCCTGAGATACACTTCCTTTTGGTCTTCCTTTTCTGAGTACCTCTATGAGTTGAGACCCAGAACCTGGGGTGGGAGATGACCAAGGCCCAAGGCTGGGTGGGAAACAGATATTAAACCAGCTACAGCCTCTCAAAACAATGTGGGAAATACTGAAGACTCCAGGTCTCATGTGCATAACTGGATTGGGCAAGGGAAGCTGATAAGTGCTGTTTCCACAGCCATCTGAAACATGGGGCAGGGAGTTATGAGAGGAGACCAGGCTTCTGACTTCATCATGTCTTAACTCTCTATTGGGGGTCACTGTCTGCTTCCTTTAAAAAAATATATTTAAGCTGGGCGTGGTGGTGCACGCCTTTAATCCCAGCACTCGGGAGGCAGAGACAGGCGGATTTCTGAGTTCGAGGCCAGCCTGGTCTACAAAGTGAGTTCCAGGTCAGCCAGGGCTATACAGAGAAACCCTGTCTCGAAAAACAAAACAAAACAAAACAAAAAAACAAAACAAAACAAAAAAATATATATATATATATAATGTATACGAGTACACAATAGTTGTCTTCAGACATACCAGAAGAGGGCATTAGATCCCTTCACAGATGGTTGCGAGCTACCATGTGGTTGCTGGGAATTGAACTCAGGACCTCTGGAAGAGCAGTCAGTGCTCTTAACCACAGAGCCCTCCAGCCCTCCACTGTCTGTTTCTTAAGAACATGCCGCCGGGTGGTTGGTGGCGCACGCTTTTAATCCCAGCACTCGGGAGGCAGAGGCAGGCAGATTTCTGAGTTCGAGGCCAGCCTGGTCTACAAAGTGAGTTCCAGGACAGCCAGGGCTATACAGAGAAACCCTGTCTCGAAAAAAAACCCAACCCCCCCCCCAAAAAAAAAGAACATGCCTTTCTCATACCCACTTCAAACAGTCACCAAGCATTCCTCCAACAGATTTTTAAAGAGCATCTACCTAGCCCTGGGCCCATCCATCTCCATGTAGGGTAGCTCTACCTACAGCAGGTACTTGGCTTGTGCACACTTATAGATGGGTTATGGGACTGTGAGCATGGCTAGGCCTTTCTCTGTCCTGTGAGCAGGTGTGAAATTCATGTGCTGGTATGTGTAAGGTGCTCAGACAAAGGGTACCCTCTGCCCCATGCAGATCCCCATCACCAGCAAGACTCCCCATCACTGCACAAGCCAAGACCCCCTCCCTGCCCCAGTCCTGGTACTCACCAGAATCTCATCCTGCAAAGAGGTAACCATAGCAACCAGGAGAAGTAACCATAGCAACCAGGAGAAGCATCATTGGGGAGAGAGGAAAGAAGATTACTGAGGCAGAGTGAGAAGCTTGTGGCTGGCAGAGGGCAGGCTCTCTGGCCCCTGTAGGACCCTTCCCATTGGGAGAGGGGGTTCTCAGAGCTCCAAGTACATCCGGCATCCTCCGTCCCTTGGGCTGGGGGACTGGGGCCCACTCACCTGGTTCCCGGAAGTCTTCTTCTTGTTCATCTGGTTGCTTCTCTGCTGAGCACTAATGGGAGAGAGGGGAGGCGTCTCAAGAGGCCCAGCTCCACTGCTCACTGCTCATGGGCACAGGGTTAAGCTGGCAGAACTGGAATCTACATACACACATGTGCACATATACATGCTTATGTGCATGCACACACACAGAGGATCACTCTTGGGAGCACTCACTTGGCAAAGCCTATGAAGTCTTCGTGGTTGGTATTCATGTAAGCCAGCTCAATATCGATGAGAAGCATGACCTTCAAGGGTCCACAAGTTGGTGAACAAATAGAAAAGATGACACAGAGTTTAAGAATGGTGACAAGCTAGGAGACAGATACTTTTGGTACATTTAGAAGGTTAGGATCCATAATAAATAAAAAGTCCCTACAGTCAATTACTGAAAGACAAAAGAAAACACACGTCAGGCTGGGTAGTGGTGGCACATGCCTTTAATCCCAGTACTTGGGAGGCAGAGGCAGGCAGATTTCTGAGTTCGAGGCCAGCCTGGTCTACAGAGTGAGTTCCAGGACAGCCAGGGCTACACAGAGAAACCCTGTCTCGAAAAAAGACACCCCCCCCAAAAAAACCAGTCAACAAACATGAATGGGTATTTCATAGAAGACATGCAAACAGCCAATAAGTATGCAAAAACTGAAATCGTTATTATATATAATTAATATATGCTAATAAAAACAGTTTTAAAATATGCAAAAATTGTCCACCCTTGTTCATAAAGAGCTCTTAGTCAATGCAGTAATCTCTCCCCGCCCTCCCTTTTTTTTAGAGACAGGGTTTCTCTATGTAGCCCTGGCTGTTCTGGAACTCCCCATGTAGACAAGGCTGGCTCAGATTCAGAGATCTTCCTGCCTCTGTCTCTCGAGTGCTGGGATTAAAGGCGGGTGCCATCACAACCCAGCGAGTAAGATCTTTCTTAACAAATAGTAAGTGTTAGTAAAGGTTAGGATAGCGTGTGCATAGGAAGATGGAACTGTACCTCTCTCTTTTTTTTAACCTTTGAAAAGATTTACGGATTATTATTTATGTTATGTGTATGGATGTTTTGTCTGCATGCCTCTGTATGCATCACCTACATACAGTGCCCACAGAGGCCAGAAGAGGGCGTCCAATCACCTAAAACTGGAGTTACAGATGGTTGTGGGCTGCCATGTGGGTGCTGGGAACCGAACCCTGGTCTTCTCTGAGAGCAGCCAGTCAGTGCTCTTAACCTCTGAGCCATCTCCCCAGATCCAGCACTGTAACTTTTATTTTTGTACTGTGGTGGATGGAACACAGTTACCTACATAAGTGAGGCAGGAGCTGCTGTGAGTAACTAGTGTTACTTGTGGAAGGTGACTTGGTAATGCTTAACATGAAAGTTAACCTTTCTAGAACTGTATCTCAGACAAGCTCATCAAATAATCAAAGATCTAGGAGCCAGAGTGTCCAAGGTGGGTAAAGTTCTCTCTCCCCCCCCCACCTCCTCTGAGATAAGATGTTTATGTTCACTGCCCAGGCTAGTCTTGAACTCCAGGGTGTAAGCGTTCCTCTGACCTCAGTCTTTCTTTCTGGTACCAGGGACAGCAGGCCTATGTCTACAAGCTTGGCTGTGGTATAATTTGTAATGGAAGAAATTTGGGAACAAGGCAATGGCCATTAGAAAGTGAAATAGATTAGGTGCCCTGACAATGAAAGACTCTATAGATGTTCAAAAGCATAGGAAAATTCTAGGGTGTGTGGGGGGATACAACACACACACACACTACAAATTCTGAAGTGTGACGATACTTGTATTTGGGTCTTTTGTTTTGCTGTGGTTTGTTTTGTTTTTGGTTTATGAGACAGGGTCTTATATAGCCCAAGTCTGGCTTCAAATTCTTTAGGTAGCTGAGGATAGCTTTGAATGCCTGATCTTTCTGCCTACACCTCCAAAGAGCTGGGGTTCCAGACAAATGCCACCATGTCCAGCCTTGAGTCTTGATGAAAGTGACTGCTGGGTCCACCCCTAAGTCCTCTTCCTCCCTTCCTGTGAGCTGGGGCCTGTCCTTCCTGAGGCTGACATTCTGCTGAGGATGCACTTCTGGACCTGAAGGACTGGCGAACACAAATTACACTCAAGCAAGTCACTCCTTCAGCATGTCAGAGAGATCCAGCAGATGTTCAATAGTGTGACTGTTGTCAAGAGAAAGCGGCACAATGCACAGGAAGAATCTGGTTCCTAGAGGTAGCGCTGAAGCTGGGGGTGTGGCTCAGGTGACAGAGTCCTTGCCTAGCACGCAGGAAGCCCTGGCTTCAATCTCTAACACCACATAAAGTGGGCATGGTGGCTCATTCCTGTAATCTGAGCATTCAGAGGGGAGGTGCAGGAGGAGCAGGACCTCAAGTTTATCCTCTGCTACGTAGTGAATTCAAAGCAGCCCGGGCTACATAAGTCTAACACTCGCACATGCCCACATGCAACTTAAAGATGGGGGACAGTTGGAGGGAGAGAGGAATGGAGGGGAGAAGGAGGTGGGATGCTGGTGGCAGATGTGGGTGAGAGCAGTGTGTATACCACGTGTGCACATGGAGGTCGGGAGATTATAACCTTGCCCCTCCTTGCTTGCCGTCTACCCTGGTTGAGACAAGGTCTCTTGCTATTTACTGTTACACACACCAAGCTAGCTGCACCTTGGGCTTCCTGGGCTTCTCACCCCCCCCCCCCCCAGGAAAGTTGTCAAGACAGGGTCCCTCTATGTAGTCCTGGCTGTCCTGGAACTTGCTATCTGGCCTCAAATCCAGAGCAACCCTCTTTCATCTTCTTACACCACCTTCCAGGAATCCTGGCACACAGCTGTTCCTAAAGGCATTTGGCATAATAAGGACTTAAAAACATGAAGGAGAAGCCGGGCGTGGTGGCGCTCGCCTTTAATCCCAGCACTCGGGAGGCAGAGGCAGGCGGATTTCTGAGTTCGAGGCCAGCCTGGTCTACAGAGTGAGTTCCAGGACAGCCAGGGCAATACAGAGAAACCCTGTCTCAAAAAACCAAAAAAAAAAACAAAACAAAACAAAAAAAAAAAACATGAAGGAGAACTAGGGACACATTGTGGAGAAGGGACACGCAAGAGGACAGGGGTGGGGTGAGAGAACAGGAAGGTGGAGCACCAAGGTAAGTTTAGGGAGGTAACAGACAATCAAAGAGGAGGCAAGTGGAGCACCGCCTTTGATCCCAGCTCTTGGGAGGCAGAGGTGGGTGGATCTCTGAGTTTGAGGCCATCCTGGTTTACAGAGTGAGTTCCAGGCTACATAGTGAGACCCTGTTCTGAGCCTCAGGAGGCCCAAATATCTCTGCTCTTCCCAAAGATAACATCTGGTGTCTAAATTTGTGAATGAATGAATATTTCAGAAACAGAAATGCAAGAGGAGGAGCAGCAGTGAGGGGCCTAAGGCCAGCCAGAGACTTAGCAAACAGACAGAGAAAGGCCTCAGGGGGACGACTGCATGGACGGCCAGGAAGCTGAGGATGCCAGACAGACAAAGAAAAAGGAAGGATCGGGATCATAGGTTTGTGGCCAGCTTAGGCTACATAGTGAGATTTCAGTTTGGGGTGGAGGACAGATGGGGAGAGAGAAAGAAAGGGAGGAAGGGAGGGAGAAGAGGAGCAAAAGGAACAAGAAACAGAAGGAGGAGAGAGAGAGAGAGAGAGAGAGAGAGAGAGAGAGAGAGAGAGAGAGANAATGTGGTGGGAGTGTACAGGGCACAATCAGTGAATCGGTGGCGGCTTCTCAAATAACTAAACAAATGGGGTCAACCCGGGATGCAGCTCAGCAGTAGCCTGTGAGCTCAGCGTGTGTCTGGCCCTACATGCAATTCGCAGGACAACTAGTAAAAACATGATCCACCAACTCCACTTCTGAGTGTAGACCCCAAAGAATTGCAAGCAGGGCCCCAAGGCAATATTTGGCCTGCCATCTTAATCAACACAACAGCCAAAGAGTGGCAGAGAGGGGCTGGGGAGGTGGCTCAGTGATTAAGAGCAATGTTTGCTCTTCCAGAGGACCTAGCTCAGTTCCCAGCACCCACATGGAGGTTCACAACTGTCTGTGACTCCGGTGCCACTTTTTGGCCTCCTGGACACCAGGCACAAAAATGATACACGGACACACGCACAGGCAAAACACCCACGCACAGAAAAAACTTAAGGTGGAAAAGACTGTATTCGATAAACAAAAACATAGTATATGGTCAACAGAATATTATTCAGTCATTAAAGAATATTCTGGTAGGTGCTACAATATTTTGGATAAACCTTGAAGGTATTATGCTAAGCGAAACAAGCCAGACAGCATAGGATTGAAATACTGTATGATTTCACTTACCACAGGAACCTAAATAAATTGGAAAGAGAGGGAGCTGTCAGAGGCAAAGCTTTTTGTGGGTGGCGGCGATGGTACCACGGTGTCAAGCACACTCAGTACTGCCGAACTGTGCCTTTACACAATGGCCGGGCATGGTGGCTCACGCCTTTAATCCCAGCACTTGGGAGGCAGAGACAGACAGATTTCTGAGTTCAAGGCCAGCCTGGTCTACAAAGTGAGTTCCAGGACAGCCAGGGCTACACAGAGAAACCCTGTCTCGAAAAACCAAAAAAAAAAAAAAAAAAAAAAAAAACCCAAAAGGGCCACAATGATCCACTTTACATTAACCATGTCATCATGTCATCCTGTCAGAAAGCAGAGAGGATCAGAAAGTGAGGAAAGGAGATGGAGATCGTGTGCTCACCTGCTCCTTGGTGCGGCCCTCACGTTCCCGGATGTGGGTGGTCACAATTCGCTCCATCTCCTCCCGCAGACGCGGGTATTGCTGCAGCTGGAGAAGAGCAGGAGGAGAGAGAGCCACGTACACACAGGGCCTGAGCCATTAGGCACCCAAACCCCACCTGAGTACAGGGACCCAGGAGCATGGCGGGAGCTATGCATGGGGCCCAGGAAGCTGATGGCACCGAACCACGGCCACTCCTCCCACCCAAGTGTGCACTCTGAATGGCAGCTCAAGGGTCTTCCTGGTTCCGGAGCCATCTTTACTGGCCCACCTGGGCAATTTCAGTGGGCAAGAGGCAGTCTCCATGGGGAAAACTACAGAAAGAGCCAGGTTGGGGAAGCTGTCATCTTAACGTGGCCATCTCGAAGGCCAACCTGGCAGACAGGCCTTTGAGGAGGCATCCTTACTCCCAAAGCGTTCACTGACCCTCAGGGTTACCTCTCGCTTTCCTAAAGGCTCTGAATGACAGCCAGGTGAGAACTGGGGGAGGGGAGGGCCTATGGTGCCAGTTGACCTCCTGAGTCACGCTGGGGACAGACTGACTCCTCGCCAGAGCTGGGGGAGAGGAGTTACAGGGAATAACAGCTGTCGCACCAGAGGACATGCAGAAGCTACAGGACAAAAGGCATGCAAAGACACAGGGACATGCAGAGATGGGGCATCAGCAGCATGAGCAGTACCCCGCGGGGGCCTGGCTGGGTATAAGCCATCCCGTCCTGTCTCCCTTGGTATGCCTCTGTCTACCACCATCACCAGCTACATCTGCCCAGGTCCGAAACTTAACAGACCTAGTAGTTCCTACTGTACTCTGTGTAGCCAAGGATGAACTTGAACTCCTAGGGACCCTGCTCTGAGCTCAGACATTCTGCTGTAACCTCTCTTACATGCTGACCCTTCTGAAAAACCTGTCCAGCTTGAGGACTGAGAGCGGAGTCTGGGGCCTCCCTGTGCCACCCCAGTCTCTCTCCTCTGGCTGGGTAGTAATTGTGCCTCAGGGCTGTGGCAGGGCTGGACACCAGCATGTTTAAAGAGGACATGTCGGAGGGATGAGGAGATGAATGGAAGATGAATGTCTTTGCCCTCCTTGCCGGGTGAATAGGTAGAGGCTCCTCAATCTTCTGGCCTGGAACCAGCTGTTAGATGGGACTCCTCAGTGCGCTTCTGAAGATGGAGCCCGCCCACCAGGACCACCCTTCTTCCCCCAGGGTCGTTAACCCCCAGCTTAGACAGGCTCCTGGTCCTGCTTTTCTTCCTGTCCTGGGTCAAGACTCTCAGGGGATGCTTTGGGAAGATGTCCAGGTATTCTGTGCTTGACTCTAAGGGCAATGTGAGGGTCAAAAGGGACTGTCAGGGTGAGGAGGAGGGTAGGGAAGGGAGTGGAATTCAGGATGCCAGCCCAGGGAAGGGTGACTTGAGGAAAGCCCACATCCATCCTTCCCATGGAGGTGTCATGGCTGCAGCTGAGGTAGCCTAGCACAAGTGACTTAGGAGGACCAGCCTGAGCCCCAGGGCTTAGAAAAACGCTGGCTGGTGGGGTCTGCTGCCCTGTGAGGTTTTTTTTTTTTTTTTTTTTTTTTTGGTATGAAGCCTCTGAGCCTGGACAGAAATTTGGGGCTGAGTCACAGTTACCAGGCCCTTGAGGCTCCCTCCAAGGGCAGGGGTAGGGGTGGAGCTGGGAAGGAGGGAGAGATTTGCTGGAAGAGCACGGCCAGCTCCCTGCTCTGAGCCTGCATCTACATTTCTCAAGTTTTCCACACATCCCATATGGACAGGGCCACCTCAGCCCCCTCAGGAAATTCTGCTCCTTCCAGCATCTTTTTCCATTCTGGCTGCCTCCTCGGAGCGCCTGCCTCCAGGACTTTTAACCAGTTTTTAAAATGGAACTTTTCTCTCTGGCCGTCCTTGGCTGAGGGGAGCAGTCAGCCTGCAGCCCACGCCGGTTTGGAGGTCAGGAGTGGAGCTCTCGAAACCATGAGTTCTGGGTTCACAGGCAGCCCTGCTAGATGGCCCCCTGGAGCCCTTCTTCCTGGGTGCTTTCCTTCTTAGACTATACCTAGCAACAAACTCTCAGCTGTGTCCAGAGAAGTAAAATAAAATAAAATAAAATAGTCATCCAATCCCAGCAGGGCTAGAAGTAACACTCAACTCCTGACAGGAGTGGCTTAGAAAACGTGGGTACTAAAAAAACAAGCAAACCAATATAGGTGGATTTTGCCATATAACGAAAAATAACTGTGAAGTTAAAACATATGGCCGAAATATGGTTCTCTCTTAAGAAGTATGCTCTCTATGAAGCAAGCTTCTTGCTCACAGAAACCATCTCACTAACCACAGAAGACTTCACTGCAAAATAGAAACAGCCCTGTTCCTTTCTCTCACTCAAAACAGTGGTTAGCCTTGGGTAAATAGGACTTTGGATTTTAGCAATTTTCTCCCCCAAGTGCTACAAACATTCTTTTCTGCAATATATTTTCCACCAGACAGCATACATCTCCCTTTAAATCATAGAGGGACATGTTGACAGAAGCACACAGGCCTGTCTTGCCTCTTTTCTTTTGAGACAGGATCTCTCGTAGCTGGCCTCTAACTATGTAGTGGAGGGTGACCTTGAACTCATGACCCTCCTGTCTCCACTCCACAGTGCTGGGATTGCAGGCGTGGACAACCACATTGCCTTTAAATAGTCCTGGTCTTCCACTGTGGCTGCATGACTTGGCCTATGGCTGGCCTCTCGATGGGCATAGAGAGCTGTCAGGGCTTTACCATTCACAATGACTGCTTTCCGGAGGAATGCAGCTCATCAAAGCATTCTGAGCTTTGGAGTGTAGGTATCTAGCCATCAGTCTTCTCGCAATCTATCCTAAGGAAGCCATCTAAGACGAGAGAAGCATAATGTATCTTCACGTGCAAAGAAACTCATTACCTGCGTAACCCTGAACCTGTGCATAGTCGCATAGAGGCTCCTTCTCCACCCTGTCTCTGAGCAGAATCTCTAACTAACCCTGGAACCAAGGTTTGGGTAGGCTGATGAGCCAGTAGGCTCCAGGGCTCTGCCAGTCTGCCTTGCCAGCCCTGTTACTGCATCTGACATTCCATGTGGGCACTGGGAATTGAACTCAGGTCTTTTTGCTTGTGTGGCAAGCACTTTCCCAACTCGTTACAAGCCATCTCCCAACTCTTGTTTCTTTATGATGTGTTTTAAAGTTAAATGTTCAACAAATCCATTCAATGGTCACTGGCGTCACCATTAAAAATTATTCTATAGGGCCAGGAGGTGGAGGTGGTGGCTCACGCCTTTAATCTCAGAGAGGTAGAAGCAGGCATGAATCTCAGAGTTTGAGGCCAGCCTGGTCTACAGAGTGAGTTCCAGGGCAGCCAGGGCTACACAGAGATACCCTGTATCAGAAAAACCAAAACAGCAACAACAACAAAAACCCTGTTTCTAAAGGTTAGGTAAGGATTCCACTGAGCGTGTGTGCAGGAGAACCGTGATAGAAAGGAGCAGAGTACATAGGCCGATCATGCTGTAATAGGGACGTTTTTGAAATGAGCTATTTTATTTTGTTAACATCATGTGCGTGTGCGTGTGTGCGTGTGTGTGTGTGTGTGTGTGTGTGTGTGTGTGTGTGTGGTATGTGTGTGTGTTTGTGTGTGTGTGTGTGCGCAGATACACATGCACAATGATGACTTTACTCACTGAACCAGCTGGCTAGCCCAGAAAGAATGGAAGTTTTCAAGGTGGGTGTAGTGGCTCATGCCTTTACTGCTATCACTCAGGAGACTAAGACAGGGGACTGCCATGAGGTCAGGTCAGCCTGGGCTACATAGTAGATTCTAGGCTAGCCTGGGCAAGAGAGTGAATCTATGTCTCAAAAAAAAAAAAAAAAAAAAAAAAAAGAGGAAGAGGGAGGGAAAGGGGTGGGGGAGGGGAGGGAGAAGGGAGGAGGGAGGAAAGGACAGAGGACAGGAGTGGAAAGAAGAGAACAAAAATGAAATAGAAGCGTTGGAGCATGCTCAGTGCCCTTACATAGACCTGGAACTGTTTCTGCTATGGACTGAGCCTGACAGACAGAGGGCCCGTGGACCAGCCTCTGCACCAAGTCACAGGGACTCCCCAGAGCAGGGCCTGGAAATATTGGGTGATGCTCACTAGAACCTGGAAGTCAGGCAGATGTGTACCCCACACATACACCTCAGCTCAAAAGACATTTTCAGATTCAGGGACAGTATGAGGGTTCTGGCAAAGTTCCCACTGGCAATGGTTCCCCTTCTGCATGCTGAAAGCAAATGCTATTTTGGACAGCCTGGCTAAAAATCCTCAAAATGGCCACAAGTGGACAGATAGGGGAAACGACATGGAAAGGGTCACAGACAACCCCAAAGAGGCTGTCCATGCCTGACTCACACAGAGTGCTCCCCCTGAGCACTCCGATACAGAGTGCTCCCCCTGAGCACTCCAACATGCTTTAGGGAAAGCTGGTTTTGAGGTCCCAGGTTTGGCTTTCCTGTCCCAAGAGGTCCTGACCCTGGAACCCCCTCCATCTGAGTCCCACCCTGCTTTTCCTGAGATCTGTCTGGTCACAAGGCTGATGCTGCTACCCGCTGCTCAGAGTTGTTGAGAGAATTAAGTCCCATAGTAAGGGCCAGCACTAGGCCCACAGAAGCACATAGTAGCTGCTCAGTAAACAGCCACCTTCCCGCCACCATCCCCTGCCATCGCCGTGGTTGCCACTGTACAGTCACCCTTACCAATGGAAAGGAGAACAATGGGGTGGGGTATGGCCCTCTGACAGGGACAAGGGTCTGGCAGGATCCTGAGCAAAGGCAGTCCCAGGGTTATAAGATGGCGGGAAACCTCAGGCCGGGGACTGCCTGGGTTCAGTGGGGAGCCAAGCGGCCATCACATCTGCTAGGTAGATGGTTCTGCCCATGGCAAGCCGTAACCACTGGGACGTGGTGCCGGCTGGGCCCAGCCCCTCCCAGGCGGCCGCCATACCTTTTCACTACACTTTCTGATGGTGGACGTGAGCTCACTGACTACCATGTCCACACACTTGATACTGGGCTCTTTGAGCTTCTGCACCTGCTTTTTCACTGTGGCTTCAAAAGCGAGGTCAGGTGTGAAGAGGCCCGTCCTGCACCCGAGGAGGAGGGAGAGGAGGGGGCAGCCGGGCGGGCAGAGGATGGAAGTGAAAGCCAAGCGGCCGGGCTCAAGGGTGGGTGAGGATGACCAGGCATGGGTGGGGAAGAGAGAGACACCAACAGAAAGAGAGAGAGAGAGAGAGAACAGAAGACACCGTGAGCATGGGACCCAGCCCCCCACCTCTCCCAGGGTTGCACCCGCTAGGTGCTGCCAGGTACCCCCACCCCCAGGGCTCTGGGGTTATGGCCAAAGGTATAAGGGACCAAACCCCCGTTCTGAGAGAGCCTTTTCCAAGTTCAGATTCTCTGCCCCAGGGATGGCCCCCTACAATCCTCTTCCGTGCTCTTTCCCGGTGCCCCTTGGGTCCTCCTAAGGACCTGACCCAGACCCAGGACCTGGCCACACATCTTGTGCAAGTCTAGGCTTTTGAGTGTCCCCGAATTGCTTTAGATAGACTCAAAAGCCCAGCCCTATCGGCTACTTGGCTGCATATGGAGGCTCTGCACTGCTCACTCGCACAGACTGATGTGGATGGAGCCTCTTGGAGCCTAGTTGGGGGCAGCCCACCCTCCCAACCCTCTGCTCTGACCTCGCCTGCCCCTGCTCCTCCCTCCCTTCCTCCTCAAGGGGCATCCCTTGCCTCTCCTCCTAACAGGCTCGTGGGGACTCAGTTCCGAAAGACAGAAAGCGAGAAGAGGCGAGGAGACAGAGAGGGGAGTGGTGATTGAGAGGGCCAAGGCAGCAGTGGGGAGGGAGGGGTCCTGGGTGAAACCAGCGAGCACTGCACTGAAGAGTCCACAGCCCCAGCTCCCAGCGAAGGCTCTGCCGCTTCTTAGCGGGCATGGCCAGGGTAGGTTAGTCAGTGCCCCGGGCCTCGGTTTCCCCATTGTGAAAAAACGAGCAACGTCCTCCAAGCCCTGCTTCCCTGGACAGTTCTGTGAGGCTGGATGTCCTTGGAAAGGTGAGTGTGGAAGAGGATGGAGTGCCTGAGTGACAGTCCCCAAGGAGGGGTGGGAAGGTGGAGAGGATGAAGGACAACGGGGAGACATGGGACCTGCCAGCCCTGGGCCCTCTGCATACCTCTGGCCGCCCGGGTTCCTGCACAGTACCCCCAGAAGGTCCTGTCCCTCACGTGCCCTCCGGCTGAGGCTTTCCCAAGACCCTTCTAGAGCCTTGGAAGGTAACCCCACATCTGTGGAAGGCAGGGGCCCAAGATTCCCTTAAACACCGTTCTCTCTGAGCCAGGGGAGATCTCTTAGTGTCCAATTCTTTGATTCCCCAGACCTGGGGATCAAGGTGTGGGTGAGGTCCCCTTCAGAGGGCTCCCCCGTCCAGGTCCTTCCCCGCCCCGCTGGGGCCTGTGCATGCTACCGAGGAGGAGGCAGTGGGGTATGTGGGGACTGGCTGAGCAGTGCAGGGAGGGACAGAGGTGGGGCTGAGTCGGGCTGGCCGAGGGCTGCCTGTTACCTTCTTGGTGCACTGTCTAACCGTGCTGATTAGCTCCGAGATAACCATGTCCACACACTTGAGACACGGCTCTCGAATCTTCTTCACCTGTTTTTTCACAATGGTTTCAAAGGCCATGTCTGGGGTAAAGAGCCCCGTTCTGAACGCCCGGAGCAGGAGAAGGGCAGAGTGTCACAGGCTGGCACTTGCCAGGAGTACCAGGCCAGGGTCCCTCTGCAGCCCCTGGCTGTGCCTAGGGGAAGAGTCCTCCCACTACCCCATCTAGTCAGTGGGTTGGAAGGTTCTACTGAGAGGTTTGCCACCAGTGATCCTTGGGCCAGACCACTCTGCTCGAGACTCTCCTGTGTAGCTTTTGCCTCCTCTTAGGTGTTGCTGTGAAAGGACCTATATCCCCAAACTCTGGAAATTGCTGAACGGAGGCCTCCTTAAGAGCGGTTCTGAGAACTGAGCTTTTTGTTAAGACTAGGAGACGAGATCTTCCGACTAGGCCAACTCACTTATCAAATTGTAAACTTCAAGACAAGACATAGCACGGAGCCCACGGGAGGGGCGCAAGGCTCGTCTGTCTTGTTCACAGAGGTGTCAGATGGGCATAGTGCCAGTCAGAGTCTGGGTCCCCCCCCTCCAGGGGAGGGTGGTGTCTAAGCAGCAGGCTCAATCTCCCAGCTCTCCTTTCTCCACCAAGGGGTGGCTTAGGAGGGGAGTGGGTAAAATAGGGAGGCAGAGCTAACAGGAGCTGGGGGACGGTCTGACAAGTAGAAAACTCCCCTCATAAAGCAACTTAGAACGATATCTGGGTGCTATGCCCTAGGCCCCACCCAGCAACCCCACCCTTTTGCTCGGCTACTTAGGCGGCACTGGGCAAAGTTGTTGTGCCTGAGGGAGAGCTGCACCCATTCCTACAGAGTGATTTCCCTGGACACCTGTGTCTCCAGGCCACTCTCCCAAGGACAGCCAAGGAGGCCAGTGCATTGCAGGCTGTGGGGAACCCAGGCCCCTCAGACACCTCCCTCAGCTGGAGCCTGTTGATCGAGGATCCAGAAAGTTGGGGTTGAGGGAACTGAAGACCAGGACTCTCAGGTCCTTCCTGCGAGAGGCTCCTTCAGGCCCCGTGCCCCTTGCCTAATGGTGCAGAGCCCACCCTGGCCCCAGTACATGCCTGATGCCGTGGATATTCTTGATGGCATAGCTGATCTCCCTTCGCAGTTCCTTCTCATCAAACTCCATCTGTGGTGAACAGACAGGGGGCAGGTCAGCGTCAACCCTGTCACTAGGAGATAGAGACACACGGCCTTCCCTCCTGCCTGGGACTGCAGTGCCAGCAGTAGCTGGCAGCTTACCTTAACCAGCTCAAAGGGGAAGCGTTCGTGGAAGATCCTGTTAATGCGGGCTCCACCTGACAGCTCGTAAGTGTCAATCTGGTCTCCAGAACCCTCGATGCGCTTCTCGAAGTCCACTGCAAACTGCTGGACCATCCTACGTGGGAGGAGGGCGTGGCCTGAGGATGCAGAGGAGGGAGCCCCGGGCCCTGGATTGTGGGAGGGGCTGGAGGTTCAGCCCTGGGGACTGGGGTCAGGAGCCTTACTGCAGCAGGGCCTTGGTCTTGCGCGCTGGGTCATCCGGTCGGAAGTTCTTGTACTCGTCCACCTCTTTCTCAATGGACAGCAGCTGGCTCTGCAGCTTGTTCCGAAGTCCCGGCAGTGTGTCCCGGATGTGGTTGGTCAGTTGCTGGGCGTGGTGGGTAAGGAAAAGGTTAAAACCAAGGTCACAAGCCTAAATGCCCACAGGCCTGGGCATGGGGACGGAGGGAGGCCGGTAGGCTGTGTGGATGCCGGGAGGCACGGAGCTGAGGAGGACCAGCCGGAAGCTGTAGAGCACCGGTTCTCAGCCTTCTTGACGCTACCACCCTTTAATGCAGTTCCTCCTACTGTGGTGATCCCAACCATAAGGTTATTTCTGTTGTTACATCACAACTGTAACTTTGCTACTGTCATGAACCGTAACGTAAATATCTGATATGCAGGATATCTGACGTGCAACCCCTGTGAATGGGTCATTCAACCCCCAAAGGGGCTGCAACCCACACACTGAGAACTTCTGCCACAGCACCGCAGGCCGGGAGCTCTGCAGGTGCTCCCAGAGATGAGCTCTCCGAATCAATATGCCATAGCTCGGTTTCTGACAGAAGCTACCTTATTTTGAGTAATTGAATGCTTTTAGGCAGGGAAGGCTGAAGGACACCCCACCTTGCACCCTCTGGGCTCCAATTATTGAAAGGTAATTCTCAAGTTCATGTGCTCAAGTCTGCTCAGTTTGCCTATACCCTATCCCCATGAGCCATTGTGGGGACACTATGGGGCAGGGTCTGGTCACTACTGTCCTCTTTTTAAGAGCGTGGTGTTGCAGAGGGAGAGTAATGACGCTGGAGCTAGTACCAGCTTCTATGGTAGTCTTGACTGCCCATACACACACTCTAGAAGGGGGGACAGCCCAGGGAAACTTTTAGAATGTTTGTGGTTTTTTCTGGACCCTGACAAAAGAACCAGGATGTCCAGCTGAATGCATCCCCGTCACCTCTAGTCAGTGCTGCCATCCACACAAAATCCCGGTCTTCCATACATGCTGTGAGTCCTGGGGCTCCCCTTCCACGTCCCAGACAGGAAAGGTCAGCAAAGCCCCTGTCACTACCTCCCTGTGGAATGGGGGCAAGTGGCTTCCCTTCTCTGGATCTAGGTGGTTCTGCATTGGATGCTAATCTATCTTGGTCATCCTTAAGATGTACTGAAGAAACTGGGCTGGAGAGCTCTGCAATTAAGAGCATTGAGTGCTCTTCTAAGAGGACCCAGTTTGATTCCCAGCAACCTCATGACAGCTCGCAACCATCTGTAACTCCAGTCCCAGGGGGAGCTAAAACTTTCTTCTGACATCCTTGGGCACCAGACACAGACAAAACAGCTGTGCATATAAAATAAAATAAAACTTCAAAAAACAAAACACAAGCAAACAACAAAGATGTACTTGAAATTATTCCTGTTTCCCTCCCCCTGCCCCCCCTCCTGGACCCTGGCCTGGCCTGGCCTGCCCTCCTACCTGGTTGAGGACCTTCTGCAGGTAGGGTGTGCCCATGCGGTCAGCCAAGTGGCGGTAGGATGGGTGAGAGAGGAAGAATTTGCGCTCTGCAGCCAAGGCGGCTGTGATGTCCTTCTTGCCGTCTATGTCCTTCTGGCTCCGGTTCACCACACCAATGTAGCCTGTGGAATAGGGTCAAGGTCAAGGGCCAGCCAGCCCACTGGGGAGGGAGATATGGGGGTGCAGGCAGCTCCGGGGAGGAAATGGGGAAAAGGCTCCCCTTTGCCCACCTCTGCGCAAAGGAAGTAGCTTGTTCTCCAGCACGTCGCGGGCATCTGTGCCCTCGTCCATCAGGTCCAATTTGGTGATGACCCCAATAGTGCGCTGACCTGGGAAGTGACCACAGGAGGATTGTCACAGTGGCTCCAGACCTCACGCAGGGGACTTCGTGCATTCTCAAACCTTCCTCGCCGTTCCCCTCACCCCCTGTCCACGCCCTCACCCGCTTAGCTGCCCCTCTTTCATGATCCGAAGTGGCCAAAATGGTTTTTGTTGTTGTTATTGTTTCTTTCAGAGAGGATCTGGCTATGAAGCTCACGCTGGCTTCAAACCGGATACACATAGGGGGCTGGAGAGATGGCTCAGGGGTTAGGTGCACTGGCTGCTCTTCTAGAGGGCCCCAGTTCACTTTCCAGCACCCACATGGCAGCTCACAGATGTCTGTAACAGTTTGAGGGGATCCAGTGCCACCTTCTGGCCTCTGTGCAAGCAAGTGACACACAAACGTCGCGCCAGCAAAACATCTGTGCTAAGAAAATACTTTTAGGGTTGGAGAGATGGCTCAGCGGGTAAGAGCACTGACTGCTCTTCCAAAGGTCCTGAGTTCAATTCCCAGCAACCACATGGTGGCTCACAACCATCCGTAATGAGATCTGACGCCCTCTTCTGGTGCATCTGAAAACAGCTACAGTGTACTTACATATAATAAATAAATAAATAAATAAATAAATAAATATTTTTCAAAAATTAAAAATTAAAAAAAGAAAATACTTTTAAATTCTTTTTTTTTAAATTTGAGGTATATAGCCTGGCCTGGCCTTGAACTCATGATCTTTGTACCTCCACCTCCTGAGAGATAGGCTCTTGACTATGCATTACCACACTGATGCCAAAATCATGTATTATTATTATTATTATTATTATTATTATTATTTTGGTTTTTCTAGACAGGGTTCTCTGTGCACTATGTAGCCCTGGCTGCCCTGGAACTCAGTCTGTAGGCCAGGCTGGCCTCTGCCTGCTTCTACCACCCAAGTGCTGTGATTGATTGATTGATTGATTGATTTTATGGCTATGAGTGCCCTATCTTACCAGGTGCTATGACTGAAGGTATGCTGTGTGTGCTGTGATCACCACCCAGCCAAAATGATATTTTAACTATACCAGGCCAGGTAAGAATCCAGCACTAAGCGATATCCCCAGCCAGGATAAAACATTTCTTTGGGGTGCGTCTTTTAAGCATCGCATTTATTTATTTCCTTATTTATGTATGTGAGTGCACCCATGGCCCATGGATCAGAAGATAACTGCAGAGTTCGGTTCTCCCCTTCCTCCACGTGGATTCCAGGGTCAAACTCAGGTCATCATTGGCAACAAGGACCTCTTCCTACTGAACCACCTTGAGGGCCCCTTTTTAGCTTTTAGAGACAGGATTTCATGTAACCCAGGCGGTCCTCCAACTTATCGTATAGTAGTGTTGGCCTCAGTCCTGGACTTTCTATATTAAGATGAGGCTTTATTATACCCAGCTGAAATGAGTCTAAAGGTTAAATCCAACCCACCACTACTTAGACTCTGTAGTGATACCCCTAAACTAAAACCAGACCCCTGCCACACCTTGTGCATCAGCTGCCGGTCAAGGACCTACCCTGAGGATCCACCTCCTTGGCAATCTTGAGGGCATCAGAGTTGGCCAGGTCCGAGTTGGCAGGGGAAACAGCCAGGATAAGGCAGTTCTCCTTAGTGACGAACTGCATAAGCATGTCCCGGATCTGGAACTCGATATCAGGAGGCTGGTCCCCAACTGGGACCTTGGTCATTCCTGGCAGGTCCACTAGAGTCAGGTTCAGCACTGGACAGAGAGGCAAAGAGGGCGGGTTCACAGTGTGGGCGTGGTTAGGTGGGCAGAGTTAAAGAACAGGGTCCAGCTTAAAGAGCATCTACTGGTGAGCGGGGCCAGAAGTGGTGGTAGGGGTCCGGGTTAGGGAGGTAGGGCATGAGGTAAGCGGACATAGAAGACCGCAATGCTCAACAAATGAATGAAATGTGTGGGGTTGGAAAATTGGCCCCGGGGAGGCGGGGCGGGGGGGGGGGGAGGCTAGACAAAGAAGCCAGAAGCCGGGAGGAGGAGACGGGGCCAGGTCTCCTCACCATGGGGCGAGTAGACCCGCAGGTTGATGGGCACTGGCGAAATGCCCTTGTTGGTGCCCGTGACTCGGTCGGTCTCAGCCTCAATCTCCAGGCGCACCTCCTCAAAGTCGGTGAATTTCTTCCCCTTGCAGTGCAGGAACTCGGCATATTCTGCTCCAGAAGCCGGCAGGAGAAGGAAAAGAGGCATCAGACTTGGGAAGCCCCCCTTGTGTGGCATCCTTCTCTCATAATCCACCCTTTACCTCCAAACACAACGAGCCCTTATCTCCATTTTACAGTTTTATACCCACTGTCCAGATTGGGATGAGGGGCCAAGGAGAGGAGGGTGAGCTTGTCTACTCCGTAAACAACTTCAGTAGCTAGGCTGGACTTCACATTGGGGAGGGACCACACATGGCTGCTGACGGAAGACACGAACCTGTGGTAGAATTAACCAGCTGCAGGACCAGGGGACGCCGAGTGACGATGCCAGATCCTCGGGGCAAGAAGTCCCTGCAATGAGTTTGGGGGTCAGAAGAGGGTCAAGGTCGGAGGGCAACTGCCTTCCCACCCAGGGAGTACCTGTCTCAGGTCCCACAGCATCTCACTGAGAACGCTGTCACTAAGGGGAGGGGCTCCCCTGAGTCAACGCATCAGGTTGCCAAGAGGCTAGACGAGCAACTCCCCAGATGCCCCTCAAATATATACCATGTGAGTTCTGAGCCAAGAGAAAGTCCCCGCCTCCATCCCAGACACTGTTATTCTGCCCAGGAGAGAGTGTAGCACAGGATAGCCTAAATAACTGATGGCCAGTTAGATCTCATCAAAAAACAGAGCAGAACTGCCCTCCTCCCTATCCCTCTGAGCAGGCAATGGTTCCGTTCCCAGGCCCCATCTGTCTAGAGGTGAAGACGATGCAGACGCAGCCCGGAGGAGGCAAAGAACAGAACTCAGCCTCCTTTGGTACCAACTGCATGCCAGCTGCTCTGTGGGCAGCAGCTCATGAGCTCCAGAAAGTAGCCCTGGGAGGAGGACGAAGTTACTGTCCCCACTTTATAGATGGAGAAACAGCCTCGGGGACAAAGCAGAGGAGAGCCTGGTCTCAGCTCTCTAAGAGCTCTTGACCTCCAGTCCCCACGGACTCAGCCCCTCCATAGGACTGCCCTGAGGCCTGACAGGCCATACCCAATATTTGCTCCTGCTGATGTCAACTTCTGGATGAGTCTCTGTCAGCTATTCTCAAGTGCCCCACCCATGACTTCCAGAGGCTGGCTGGAGGGTGGAGGCCTCTCCAGGAATCAGGCTGGCAGAATTAGCAGTCACGGGATCCCCCAGAACCCAGGAGATGGGGAGGCAGGCCAGAGCCCGAGGGATCATAGTGACCTAGCCAGTCACCCCCTGGAAGAGACCCAGGGAGACTCCAAGGGCATCAGATACACAGACTCAGCCCAGAGCTGATGGAGGCTCACAACACTTCCTGATGAACCCAGAGCTCAGGAGACAAGGGTCCAAGGAGAGCAGACAGACCCAGGGGCCTCAGTTTCAAGGCCCCCTCTTGGGGTCCTCTCCTGTGCCACCTCTAGAAAAGCAGAGACTGCTGGGGATCCGTGGGCCACCAACTTGGGGAAGGCGAGGGACAGTTGGCATACATTAATCCTTCCTAGGTACCAGGCAAATGCATTTTCTTCTTGCCACACTAATAATGTGCAGGAGAACAGGGCTGGTACTTTCCACCTACTACTGAATACCGTGGCAGCCCAGGGCTCAGTATTCATGAGGGATTTAATGCATTCTAAGGGAATCCCCGAGTCATCAAACAAGACTCTCAGAGAGAGTCTCACTTTATGGATGAAGCAACTGAGGCTCAGAGAGGGGAAGCGACTGACTCAAGGTAACACAGCAGAGCTGTGAGCTTTGTCTTATTAGTTTGGATTTTGTTGTTGTTTCATGTGTTTTTCGGTGCTAGACTTCAAACCCAGACGCTCCCACATGCTAGTTAGTTAAGTACTCTGCCATTGAACTGTAATACTCCAGCCCTAGGTGTGACATTCAAACCCAAGTGTCTGTTGGGCCCCAGAGGCTAGAGATGTCCTCCATCCCTCTGTGCCACCCCTACTCCAAGGAGCCAGATTTAGCTTTTTATATAATTGAATTGACTCTAATCTGTGCCAGGCCCTGTGCTGGGCCCTGAAGATGAGAGATGAGTCACCAGCTCCCCACCCAAGGCGCTCACAGTGTGGTGGAGGCAGAGAGTAAACAGTGTAGCTTGTGGTAGGACGGAGCTGGCCAGGCAGGCCAGGAGGGAGGGAGTCCCAACCTAGAGGACTTCCTGCCTTATCACCCAGCTTTAAATTAGTGACTCCTTGGGGAGAGTCACCCCTCTGTTTGGGAGGTCTACAGGATTGTGGAGGTAGCACATTTGTTTTGTCAGTGGCTTTGGTGGGCGTATGGGCCTTGGGTCTACCTTCTTCCTCACCAGCTGCTTGCCAAGCAGAGCCATGGCAACAGTGGTTGCCGTGGAAACGGCAGGAGGGGCTGGGAAGGATGGGGCTCCTTAGAGAGCCCTCCCCAGGCAGAGATGTGGACACCCCTGAAGTTGTTCCTTGAGAGACTTCCCTGGGAGCAGATGTGCCCCCCCCCCCCAGTCCTGGATGCCTGAGGGTGTGGAAGGCTCTGGAGAGCCTCAGAGAGCGGAGGGATCCCAATCTCCTGCCTGAGACAGTTGATGGCTACTTAGGGTCAGGCCCAAGTCACTGCCACCTCAAAGCTGGAGCCCATAAGCAGCACTGGCCAAGACCAAGCTCTCAGAGGCCCAGGGTGACGTCAGGAGCCCAGGCTCTCTAAGCAAGGCCTACTCAGCCTGAGTCAGAATCCACGAGGCCGCTTGTTACAAGTGCCAGTTCCTCAGTATGCTAGATTCAAGTCTCTAAGGATAGTCCACACTAACCAACAATATCCTGTATGACTGTCATGTTTTCTTTCACTACAGCTTGCTTGCCTTAGAGGTTAAGAGGCAGTGCCAGGTATAGGCCGTGGGTTCAAATCCCACCTCTACCCTTCCCTGGCCTGGTGCCTTTGGACTCATTCCCTCATTCTGAGTGTGTGCTCAGCTATGGCGGAACGTCAGCCGTGGTTGTTAAAGGGTTTGTGGGGACTCTCAGCAGAAAGACTGAGCCCATGCCCAGGACATGAAGACCACAGGGGCTACCAAGAAGGATCCCTCATTTTCAGCCTCCTCTAGGAGGACCCCTAAACTTCAGCAAGAAATCTGAAACCCCACAGAAACTTCTGCCTCACCTCCTCTGGGTACCGAACCCTGACTGAGGCACCATGAAAAGCAAGATGAAAGCAAAAAACAGCAGAACAGAGGGCAACCCACTCCCCCATCACTGCCCTGAAGGTGGTGGGATTGAAGCCCGGAGAGGGTAAGGTTGGATGAGGACACACAGCAGCGGAGAGCGGCTGAACAAGAACAGGACCCAGGAAGCCTCACATGTCCACAGACAGGACCAGCAGCCCCTACCCCATGAGCAGACACCCTGACACATAGTAGGTCCGCTGGAGACACTAGAAGGAACTGCTTGGTGGCTTTTCTGATGCCTGGACACTGTGGCTACCTCTGAAGGGTCAGCATCTTTGACTCAACCTCTGGTCAGAGCCACCATCACACCTCCTGTTTAGGCCTAGGGGACAGCAGAGCAGGTCTCTAGTAGGGAGAGCATGCAGGCTCCTTAGCACCACAGGCCGGGGCTGCGCCCAGCATGGGAGGGCAGCTGGTGGCCTGCCAGCTCTCCCACTCATTTTGAGCAGATGGTCGTTTCGCAGGGAGGCCTTGCCTTGCCATCTGCAGAGACACCTTCAAACCTGAGGCACAGAAGGGACCAGACAGCCGCCTCTCAGGACCTCCAGCACCACCTACCTCCTCCCGAAATCAGCACTGTCATTCCCTATCCACAGAGGCAAGAAGCACCACGGCCATGTGCCAAAGTGACCCCCCCTCAAACACACACACACACACACACACACACACACACACACACACATGCGCGCCTCCTCCAGCACCTGAGGCTTGGGGACCAGAGCATCCTGATTTCCTGACCCTGCTTGAGGGCAAACGATGACATGAAGTGACTCTATGTGGACGGTTCTCCTGCCTTCTGTTTCTTGGGCTTCAGCAGCAGACAGGTCTGACACTGTTGGAGCTCCTACTTGGGGGCTGTGGACGAGTGACCATCCCTCTCTGTGCCCGTTTACACACCGGCGCAAATGGATGGCGCTGGAGCTTATTGGGGTTAAGGGCTGACAAGCCACAGTCGTTATAGTACATGGACCATCAGCAGGGGAGGGAGGTAGAAGGTGGGCCTCCAGCCTGATGAGGAGAGGAAGGGTGGTCTGGAAGCGCATGAGGGATTTCAAGGACAAACAGAGCTCCTGAAAGAGTCGGGCGGAGCTGGCTGGGCTCTGAGGCGGCCTTTGAAGCATTGATCTGGAGTGACGAACAGAGATTTTGTCAGCCAAGAAACACAGAGGGAGTAGGTGAGGCTGCCTTGGGCAACAAGTCCTTCTCTGTTCGCTGGGCCCCAGGAGACCCAGGAGGCTGGAGGCAGCCAGTGCTGCAGCTTGTAAATACCAACCTGATGTTCCACCTTCCCCGGTCTAGCCTCGGCCTCCCTTCATGTACCAATGCAGAGACTGGGTGGGACCTGCCTCCATAGGCTGAGTGGGCACAGGGGAGAGGCGGGCACTTGGACACCCTGCTGAGCGGAGGGCTTCTCCCAGTGCCCACTTACAGCTCATTGGATGGCAGGGGACACTGAGTCACAAGAAGAAAATTGTCATACAAGGTCATGGTGCAAGTTGGTGATGGGCGGGACCCCTGACCGCAAAGCTCAGCCTCCCTAGCCGCCTCTTTCCCTTTGTCTTTCCATCCATGAAGATCCCTCCCTCCCTCCCTCCTCCTCCTCTCAAGTCTTCCCTTTCTTCCCTCTCTGAGATGATTATACTATCAAGTTATGTATAATTTTCAAAATGGAAATAGTTTCCCTTTTCCCACCTAATTAAAACATTAAGTTTGTGTGTGTGTGTGTGTGTGTGTGTGTGTGTGTGTGGTTTTTTGAGACAGGGTTTCTCTGTATAGCCCTGGCTGTCCTGGAACTCACTCTGTAGACCAGGCTGGCCTCGAACTCAGAAATCCGCCTACCTCTGCCTCCCAAGTGCTGATATTAAAGGTGTGCGCCACCACGCCCGGCTTAACATTAAGATTTTTAGCCCCGTAGTGATGGCACACACCTTTAAACCCAGCACTGGAGAAGGCAGAGGCAGGCGCATCACTGGATATTAAGGCCAGCTGCCTCTCCCGAGTAAATTCCAGGACAGCAAGGGATACACAGAAAATTTCTCTCTCAAAAAAGGGGGGAGGGCTCTCCATTTGAAAAAAGATTCAAGCGACACATAAACTGTTTTATAAAGTAACCCCCAACTGTCAAGCCAGCCCCAGACAGCCATCATTCGCTTCACGGCCGCTAACTGCTGGCCGGGCTCTGCTGGAGCCCTGAAATCTGCAGTGTTCTGAGATTTCTCTTCTTTGGGTGATGGAAATGTCTAAAATTAGTTTATGATGATGGACGCAGGACTCTGCAAAGGCACCAAAAAAATAAAATAAAATAAAAAGCCCACTGAATTGGGCACTTGAAATGGGTGGGTCTTATGATACATAAATCACACAGCAATAATACCATCTTGGCCAGGTGTGGTGGCACATGCCTTTTGATCCCAGCACTCAGGAGGCAAAGGCAGGTGGATCTCTGTGAGTTTGAGGCCAGCTTGGTCTACAGAGTGAGACCAGGACTGCCAGGGCCACACAGAAAAATCCTATCTACACATACACACACACACACACACACACACACACACACACACCCCAAAAAGAAAGAAAGAAATCTATTATTTTGACTGACTGTTCTTATGGGTGGCTAAGGTCAGTGTGAGCAGTTTCTCCATCTCCCAGGTGGAAAATTGAGGCTCAGAGGGCAGAAGTCACATGACCCTCAGGCTCCTACAAGCCATCAGATCAGGGGCATCTCCCAGGATATCTGTTACAGATGCCTTGAAACTGGTATTTTCCTGTCATGGCAGCTTGAGGAGAAATCTCCAGTTTCACTCCCAGGAGTGTGTCTCTGCTCAGAGCCTCAGTTTGCCCATCAGTGAAATGGGCCTCTGCGTAGCAGCTCTGTTCTAGGACCCTTGAAATGAAGCCCTGAGAGGCGGGCTGTGGAAGACCTAACCCAGGCTGCCCACTGGGGGCGCTCAAAAGCCGGTGTTGGTCTGGCTTGGTGCTGTACTGGAGTGCTGGGGTCTCAGGCAGGTGAGGACACACTCTCCTACTGAGATCTGGTTATATAGCCTCTTTGCCGCTCTAAGAGCAGGAGCACAGAGCCCAGGAGAGGAGCATAGAGAGGCACTAAACGATGCTAGATCGGCTGTCTCCAGGCGCTCCCAGCCTCTTTTCTATGCTTTAAGGGGAGACAGCCCCACCCTGCACATGGACCAGGGCAAGCACAAGGAGATAAGGCATCCAGGAGAGCATCCAGAGGAGGTGCTGGCAGATGAGACTTGGAGGTCGGAGTCAGTGAGGGAAATGAGAACAGAGCAGACAAACTGTGTCAGAGAGACCCCGACCCATTTCCTGCACAAGCTGCCGGCTGTCAGGTGGCCAGCGTGCGCTGGCTGAAGGTAATGAGGCCGGGAGGGCTCAACTGGAGATCTGGGGCTCAGTTTTGAGGGGACAGGGTCCAAAGAAGGATTAAGACTGAGGATGTTAGGGCTGGTGAGATGGCTCAGTGGGTAAGAGCACCCGACTGCTCTTCCGAAGGTGATAAGTTCAAATCCCAGCAACCACATGGTGGCTCACAACCATCCGTAACGAGATCTGGCTCCCTCTTCTGGAGTGTCTGAAGACAGCTAGAGTGTACTCACATATAATAAATAAAATAAATTTCAAAAAAAAAAAAAAAGACTGAGGATGTTAGAAGGAGGAGAGGGTTATAGAGCTCCCTGCTGGTAGGCAAGACTAGACCAGGAGTCAGAGGTGGCTGCTGTGGTGGCTGGTTTTGTGGGGCTTAGGGACCAAATGCTGGCTGAGGAGGCTGGTCCTGGGGTCTCTGTCCAGGACGCTGGGCATCTACCACTTAGGAAGCTGCTGTAAGCACTGTTCAAGACTAATAGGCCATTTTCTTGTTGCCTGTAGAAATTCCAAGACTCTAGAGAGCTCTTCTCCTAAGCTTGCTTGGTTCTCAATCTTGTATCTCCGAAGGAATGAGAGTCACAGAGACATCCAGAGGGAAGACGGGGCCAGGTCTGTACAAACGGGCGGGTGTGGAAGTGTGAACCAGCGTGAGGGACCGTCTGGCCTAGAAGCAGGAGACCTTACCAAGAGAGAGGTCCTTTCTGGAGCCGTAGGTAATATGACAGGGTGTTTACCTGTGACCGTGGGAGGGCTCTGTGGTGCAAGGTGGAATGAGAGGGGACAGAGCAGCCTGAGAGAGGAGCAATCTGTCCCCACTCGAGGTGGGCTTGCCAAGGGCAGCCTGTACTGCCTTCAGCAGCAACTCGCCCTGATTTACAACAGCAAGCCTTAGACATGTGGTACGTGGGCCCCTGGCTTGTTCCCGCCCACGCCTGACAACGCTGTGCCCACACCTGGCTTCCTGCACCAATGTCTTTGGGGGAGACTCACTGCCTGAAGAGCCAGGGTTCCCATCCTCTGACCCCGACCAAGCCCAGGAAACTCTACTCTCCTGGCGCCCGGGATCAAATGCGGTCTGCAGGGGTCACCTTTCATCCTCAGCTCCCTGGGCCACCAGGATGGAGAGTGAGGATGGAGGGAGACGTCTTCTGGCTGAGGCCAGCCCCAACGGAGAACTCCAGGCATGGCCAGAGGCAGCAAATGCTCTGAGGGGACCGTGGGGGTGGGGGGTGGTGACTGTCCCTTCAGACTGGTTCTCCCCACACCTGCATGGCTCCTTCTTCCTCCAGCTTCTCGGTCCTACCTAGTCTTAATCTAGGTCAGCCTTAATGTCACTTCCTCAGGGTGAGCCCAGGACATGTCCCTTCTCTCTGCCCATCCCAGGTTAGGGACCCCTTGTCTCTGATATCTACTAAATCCCCTCACTCTCCTTAGTCTCAGTCTCCAACTCTGAGACTCGCTAGTGATCAGAAAGAGTATGGACTTAACAATGAGGGTGGGCAACTTTCCACAGGAAAGTGAGGCCCATTGCAGATAAGGACAATGGAGGCCAAGCCTGTAGAGCAGGAAGCAACCATTGGCCTTTCCCTGGCTGGCTATTGGGCTCTGAGCAGGAGCTTGCTTACCACCCCTGCCCCACTGGATGGAGAAGACACATCCCTGCTACATCTGAGTTTTCTCAACCCTCAACAAAGTCTCACTGGGGACATGACCTTATTGTACCCATTTTACAGATGTGAAAATGGTAGATAGCCAGGGAGAGAGGAAAAACACATGGGGTTGTTGTGGTCACCTTGTTCCCATTGTTTCTCCCCCACCCCCTGGCTTGAAACAAAAGGTAAATGCTTACCTGCCCTGCTACCCCGGAGGAATGCTGGGAGAGAGGGTGTGTAGGTGGCCCCAGAGTGGAGCAGAGAGATAGCACTGAGGACACCAGGCATCTGTTCAGGAAATGCTGGAGAGACCTGGGGTCCACAGACACTCCTCCAGCTGCACTACTCTGTATGATCTCATCCGTTCTCTCAGGACTGAATCCCGTGTCTACACCAGCAGCTTCCAAATTTGTATCTCCCGTGGCCCTTCCCCCAGCTCACCACCGCCACCAGGAGCTGTCTAGGGCATCGTTGGCTCGATATGCTCAAGGCTGAATCCCCACTGGCCCCTAAGGTCAGTTTCCCAGGGTCTCCTGAATGCTTGATGCCATCACCCCTGACCCTGAAGTCACCCTGGATTCCTGCTCAGCCCCACCCACTCCCTCTCCTGTCTATCAGCCAGTGGGACCTGGCCTTACACAGATCTAAGCCCACATTCTCCAACATCCCTGGGGGAGTGTCCTTAGACGTGGCTCTTGCCTCCTTCAGGTCTCCCATTTGTCAGAAGCCTCTCAAGTCACTCTACCACTCCAAGGATCTTGAAGACAAACCCAATCCCTCACCATGGCCCGAGGGCTCACAGATGGAGGTCCTGTCTACACCTGTCCGATTGTTCCTGCCTAAACCTCGTGGTGCCTGTTTGTATCTCAAACTGATCCTTTCCTGCCCCGGGCCCTTTGCACGTGCTGTTCCCTGGCCTAGGATTGTTTTCTTCCAGCTTCTCACATAGCTTGGCCCTGCTTGGTTTTCCTAGGTACGACCTTCCTCTAAGACCTTCTGAGCCCTCCGTGTAAAAGGCAGCCCAGCTCCTGGGAGACAGAATGCAGCTTCCAGGTGTCTCGGTTTTTCTCTCTGGAATGCACAGCTTCACCAGAGACTCTCTAGTGTGACCGCTGTGGACCCTCCAAGAATGACAGCTAAATGACTGAATGAGCTGGCCTCAGTTTTCCCATCTGTAGAGGAAAGGGAAAGGAACAGCAGAGACTCAAACAAGACCTAGCAGGGTCCTGGACAGCTGCTGGGTGCTGGGTCACTCCATTGCAGAGCTGACACGGGGGTCCTCCCGGATGCCTGGGAGCCTGCCTGGCCTGGATTGGCTTGTTTCCTCTAGGGAGTTTCCCACTTCCTCTCCATGGGGGTTTGGTGCTCTGAAAGGCCCAGGAGAAAGAGCTGTTGTTACCATGTTCACGAGTCTGGGGACCCAGAGCCAAGCAGAGAGGTAGGGAAAGTGAGGTCACGGGTGGGGCTGGCTGGAACCTGACCCCACCCCTAGCCTCAGTGCTGCTGCTACTCATCTTGTGGCTTCTTCGCTAGCTTTTAAGGGCTGACGAGGGTGCTCGCTTGCTCCTCCGATTTGGGAGTGGTTCTCTTCCTCTGTCCCAGACCTGCATCTGGGCATCTTCCAAGCCCTCCTGGCAGGAGGAGCGGCCTCTTGACAGGTCAACAGCTGTGGCTATCACCTGCTGTGGTCTGGGCTGGACACTGCACTGGGCAAGATGTCACGGACAGGTTCCCAGCTTCTAGACTCTCAAAGCGTCTCAACAACTCTCTTCCATGGGTTTAGCAAATAGCTTTTGTGCTGGTTTAGGAGGTCCGGGTAAGCTTCCGGGGTCCCCAGTCTACAGATGGGAACTCAGATGTCTACACTCCAATCAGTCCCCATGACCAATGCAGGATCAAGATGGAGTCTGACAGGTGTCACTCTTTGGGACTATGTGACCTTGAGAAAAGCCTCTAATTTCAGTTGTCCATCTATAGGGTAGACTCCACAGTGCTTGCATCACAGGGGTGACAGCAAGGCAGGGAGGGGCTCCAGTTTGCACCCCCTAACTAGAGCACACAGTCTGGCTTAGAACAGCCCAGCAAATACTCAGAGGATGGCAGATGGGGCTGTGGTATGTACACTGTAAAGTGCTGGACACCCCTCCACAACCCTGTCTTCAGGGCACCGTACGTTCCTCCATCCCCAACAGCCCTGACTGCTGAACCCCTGGGAAGGGGCTTGCTCATCTATATGGTTTCTTGCCTGTATCTGCAGCTCTGAGGTCACATGATCCAGAGACAGCTGCTCCTCTCTGCTGACAAGACAGACAGAGCCACTTTCACTGTGGCACGTCTAGATCTCTACATGGTTGTACTCTGGTCCCCTTCCTCCCGAGAAGCCCCCTGGGTGGGTTTGCAGTGGCTTCCCAGGACATGTAAGTGGTGGCGTCAACCCTCCAGTCTGTCCATACTACACTGAGGTTTGGTAAAGGCAAGTGACTTGCCCAAGGTTTTCCAGCAGCACCTGGCTTAGACCCAGCTGTCACCCCACAGAATGCTTGTTCCTCTGGAAGGAGGGGCCGCCGCCTCCCTCTCCCTCTCGCCTGTCATTTCCTTAGCCATGAAGGTCATTGCAAGAAAGCAAGACTTTCTAGAAAGATGAGAGCTTGCACCTCTAGGGTGAGGGGGTCAAGGTTAGCACTCGGGCATCCTCTCTGGTCCTGGCAGCCCCCTTCCCAGACTGCACCTGAACTCACAGAATGAGCTGCTCTTTCTAAGAACCAGAAATGCCACTTCTGTCTTCCCTTGCTCCAAAGGAGCCTGGGGGGGGGGGGTCACGACCCTCCTTGCCTCCCCTAAGTCCAAGACCCTTTGTCTCTAAGGCTCTCCTCCACTCTGCCACCTGGCCTTCCCAGTGCCTTGTGGGATCAGAGGCCAGAGGAGGATTAGGTTCTGCAATGGCTCACCACCCCCCTCCCCGCCATCCTGCCTCCTGGACTTAGTCATCTCTGCCCTCTGCCGCCTTTTCTCTCCATCACAACCCTTCTGCCAGGCCAGGGGAGGAGGACGCTGACAAGCGCCCCTTCCCAAGGGGGCGGCGAAGCCAGGGGCAGGCTGCTCCGTTGAGGTTCACAGGCCGCTTCTCCTCCCGCCGTGCCCCCCTTCCTTTCCTCGCACCGCAGCCCGCGCCTCCCCCTCTGCCTCTCTGCGCACGGATGGCGGCGGGAGCCGCAGAGGTGTGTGTGTGTGTGTGTGTGTGTGTGTGTGTGTGTGTGTGTGTGTGTGTATGTGTATGTGTGTGTGTGTGCTCGCGTGCGCGCGCGTGCGTGTGAGCGGAGGGGGGGGTTGTGCCTGGTCCCCGATGCCTATGGGGCTGTGTCCTTTTCTAGGGACTGGGGGAGGGGGCTGTCCCCTGTCACGACCAGGAATTCCCATGGAGGCAGAGCGGGTTCCAAGGAGCCCAGGAAGGGGACACTGCCCTCCCGGTGCTGTCAGCTCCCAGGGAGGCGCTGAGTAATGTGGGCCCCCTCGGTGAGGGTATTGGCGATCAAGGACAGCTCAGGTCGCCCTACAGACGATGGGGTGAACGAGGGGGCGTGAGTAGGGGGACTCCACTGATATCCGCGGGCTGGCGGGGGCGCTGCGGACCCCAGGGCTCAAGCGGGGGGCGGGGGTGCTCGGTCAGCTAGAGCAGCGCCCAGACCGTCGGATCCCGGGGCGGGGACCCGGGGCACCGGGATGCGGGTGTCCGCGCCGCTCCTACCTGCCCACGAAATTCTCCAGCACCGAGCTCTTGCCGGCGCTCTGGCCGCCTACCACGGCGATCTGCGGCAGGTCGAGGTCCGCGTTCTGGCCGATGGCGGAGAAGGCGTCCTGTAACCGGTTAACCAGCGGGATGAGATCTTCCATGCCGCGGTTGCCCATGGTTGCGGCGGGCCCGGCGGGCTGCGATCCCGGCCGCCGCTCCTGCTCCGGCTCTTGGCCCCCGGCTTCGCGGCTGCAGCCGAATATCCCGACTGCGTGCGCCGCGGGTCCCCCGCCCCTCGGGGATCCGAGCGGAGCGCTTCTCCAGGCCGCCGCCAGATGGCGCGGGGATTCGCGGACTGGCCACTATGCGCAGACGCAGCGCGGGGCGCCATGGGTGTTGTGGTTTTCTCCTTCTGCGGCTTTCGGGAAACTCACCTGTGTTTCTGGGATAGGGATGCTGCACCGAAGATAATATTTTTGGTGATGGCTAGGGGTGCTAACTCTAGAAATGGGCTAGTGTGTGGTGGTCATGATTACTTCATTTCAGCAGTTATTCCCAGTGGAGAAACCGAGGCCTTAGAGGGAAGATCTGGCACCCGCAGCTGCTGCAGTCAGCTGACCAAAGTCAACCCTAGTCCACTTAGCCTTTCTAGTCTAGGTTCTGACACTGATCAAAAATCTGCAGCATATTCCTTCCTATCCTTTGGGCTCAGCGTTTCCGGTTCTAGGAGGAAGAAAGAAAAACCACTGATTCAACGAATTACCAGGAACCCATAATAAGCTAGGCCCCTTCCTAAGCTTACAGACACAAAACTATGCAGAACAGCTAGGGACTCCACTCAGAGATCTTACAGGTGTTGGGATAGACGGGACACAGAAGATCGTTTGTACTAGAAGAAACAGAAAAAACCAACAAGGGTTGGAAAATCACATTAGCCAGGAGGGGTCAAAGGTTTCCCAAAGAAGTGACCTTTGAAAGGGAACATAAATGATAAGAAGGGGCCCGCCACAGGATAGGGGAAAACACCTTGGTGGAGTGGACAGGAAGTGCAAAGGCCCCAATACCTAGGAAGTCCTGCCTAGGAGAGGCAAGAGTTCTTATCTTGAACGCTAAGGCTCCAAGATCATGAGCACCAGGCCCAGAGTTGCAAATAGTGCTATTCAAACCAGGGGTTCTTGCAACCATACCTGCCTGTCTTTTTCACACAGACAGATAGTTGGATCTAGTTGCTACTCACTTTTGCATCAAGAAGGACCTAGTTAGGACTCCCGACAAAGAAGCCAAGAAAGAGAGGGTCATTGGGTCACTTCTACGTTCTGACCTAGGGAAGTGCCCCAGGCATTAGAGACTATTCATTTTTTTCACCCTCTGAATGTGTGGGTGCTGAGCAGGCTGGCACCCGCTAGACCCCAGAGACAAGGCAGTGAGAAGGATCCTTACCTACAAGTGGCTCAAAGCCAAGTGGGAAAGGGAGTGGCCCCATATGCCAATAAATACAACTCTGTCTGGAGGTGATGAGCAGGAAGCAGGGCTGGGGCAGGGCTTGTGTTGTTAACCTATACAGGATGGGAATGCTGGAGCAGAGACTAGACAGACATGTGTGGGCCATGAGCCCAGTGAGAGGGGATTTCCAGTTAGGGGAGAACCACCTGGACCTTACCTCTGTGTCATTTCTGGGCCATAGTTATCTAGTTTGTAGAGTTGGCACAATGGCAAAATAGAATGTCCGTGTGAGGCCCAGCCCAGACCTGGTGTGCATTGACCCTCATTAACAACCATGCCAACCACATCAGAAATCCAGGAGCTGAAACACCAGCCCAATACCCTCATCCAGAGCCACTCTTCTCAACCAACCTAGAGAGGACAGGGATGTGAGCCAAGGTGACCAGCACCAGCAAGTTAGGCTGGGCATACAGCCTGAAGAGTCTGTCTGGCCATTGCAACTGGGCTTTTGTTATTCTTCCTTATTCTTTCAAGGGGAAAGTGGGACTGTAGTCCTCTACTGCCACAAATCATGCAGTTGAATTTCCCCATATTTGGGGACCTCACGGGGTCAGCACACCCTGGGGAAACCACTTTCTAGATCATGACGTCTCTCCTGCCAGCCAAGCATTATGATTTCCCCACTTAAACACAATGGTAAAACTTCCTGTTAAAACCACACTTTCAAAAAAAAAAAAAAAAAAGCCGGGCATGGTGGTGCACGCCTTTGATTCCAGCACTCGGGAGGCAGAGGCAAGTGGATTTCTGAGTTCGAGGCCAGCCTGGTCTACAAAGTGAGTTCCAGGACAGCCAGGGCTATACAGAGAAACCCTGTCTCAAAACAACAACAACAACAAAAAAAACCCAAAAAACAAAACAAAACAAAACAAAACAAACACCACGCTTTCCAGAAGTATTTGAAAGCCTCAGGGCTATCTTCCTATCCTTGGGTCAGTGTTACAGCTCAGAGTTCATTCTGTGGCCCTACCTTTTATCTTTACAAAGTGGGATTGTGCTAACTGCCCTGTGATACTTCATCCCGGAGCCACTGGGACATGGTGGGGAGATGGTCAGAAGTCCGGGCCTCACCCAGGACATTGTGTGTCACAACTTGAGTGTAACAGGGACCAAGTTCTCTAGGATCTTGCTGGGCACACTGAAGTTGGGGTGTGGAAGAGGGTGATGTTGTGGGCAGAGGAAATTGCATACAGGTGTGAATTCATAAGCACCTGATATACCCTTTGACCCCCTATTCTAGACATGGTTTTATCGATGCTGAAATAGGACTTCTACAGAGAGAGTCCAAGCTCAGAGATGCTGAGTGCCCTGAGGGCCAATCCATCCATCAAATGAGAGCTCCCAAAGTGGATTTGGCCCTCTGCTTTGAACTCTGGGAAGGGAGGGTGCTATGCTGAGCTCCAGTCATTTGGCCACCACGGAGCCCAGTTATTAATAAGAGCAAGTTCCTCCCAGCCAGTGGCTGCGCTGGGCACTTCCTCTGGCTGCATCTCAGAACTTAATAGCTTGCTGTGACAGATGAGGAGAATGAGGCACAGAGCAGCTACCGAGGAATGTGTCCAAGGTCACAAAGCCAAGGGGTGACTCAAGCTGCCAGTGGAGGCTGGTGTGACTACTGACAGCATCTTCTGTACTGAGAGTCTATGTGTTTTCATGTGTTGGTGTGTGAATGTGTGCATGTGTGCATGGATGCGTGGGCAGAGAGTAGAAGAGAAAGTCGATGGTGTTCTTGGCTGCCATCCACCTTGGTTTTGGAGATGGGCTCTCTCATTGGCCTGGGGCTCCTCTCATAGGTATGGTGACTGACAACCTGCCCCCGGAGTCCTCCTCTTTCTGCTTCCTCTGCACTGAAATTACAAGCATGTGCTCCATCCTGGGCTTTTTTTTTTTTTAAATGTTCTGGGGGTTCCAACTCTTGTCTTTATTTTCACAAGGTCAACCCTTTACCAAATGAGCTATCTTCCTAGCTAAATATATGTGTTTTGAGTGCACATAAAAACCATGTAAACTGACCTCTTGTGATGTGTGCACAGCAGATGCAAACAAAATGAAACAAACAAACAAACAAACAAACAAATCCAACCACGTGAGGGCCAGGCCGATGGCTCATCCCCGACCGAAGGCATTCACCACAAAGCCAGCCTATCTGAGTTTGATCCCTGATGTCCACATAGTTGAAAGAAGAGCTGACGTCCTCAAGTTGTCCTGTGACCTCCACACAAACTCGTGGACAGAAAAACTGACAGAAACACAGCATCAGATTGGGACAGTGGTCTTCAGCTAACAGCCCCTAGAAAAAGCCATTCTTTCTTCTCTGGGCCTGGCCCTTTGGCTCTGTCACTCACTGTGTTTCTGTCAACATGCAGGGATCAGTGTCTACTTGGTGCACAAACTCATGCAAGACACAGGTAGGTCCGTGAAGAGGTGAATAAGATGTAAGGTTCATGCGATGGCATCAGGGACTCACAGGGAGAAACACACATGCCCAGCAGATCAGGCTTAGAGAGTGAGGGCACCGTGGTCATCTGAGTATGAACGGCCCCTGGAGGCCCTAATGTTCAGATGTTTGGTCATTCGAAAGTGGCACTATTTGACGGGATCAGGAGGACATGTGTTACTGGGTGGTGGGTTTGGGGGTTTCAAGCTCAAGCCAGGCTTCGTGCCTTTCTCTTCCTGCTCCTGCTGCCTACAGATCCGGATGTAGAGCTCGTTCCTTTTCCAGCACCACACCTGCCTGTGAACTGCCATGTTTCCCTTCGTGACAGCAATACACTAAACCTCTAAACCTGTAAGCCAGCCCCAGTTAGAGGTTTTCCTTTATAAGAATTGTTGTGGTCATGGTGTCTCCTCACAGCAACAGAAACCCAAACTAAGACAGGCGATAAGGGCAGGGGCACTGCAGGGGAAGCCCCTGGGCCAGGGTGGGGCATGCTGGCCAGGGTGGGGTACAAAGGCATTCTCAGAGGTTAGGGGAGTTACTGCTCTAGGTGTCTACATTTACCAGGTTCTACCCTATGGGGAGGTCCTTCCCATGAGCCTGAGAGGGGCCTGATGACATTGCATGGGGGGGGGGGTGTCTCCATGAACCTAGGAGGACTGATGGCATTGCATGGAGTGGTGCTCCTCACAAACCTGGGGGAGGACTGATGGCATTGCATGGAGTGGTGCTCCCCACAAACCTGGGGGAAGATTGATGACATTGCTGACTCTGCCCTGGTGAGAAATGGAGCCAGCAGTCTGGTGTTTGTTTGTTTGTTTGGTTTGGTTTTTTTTTTTTTAATTTATTTTATTTATTATATGTAAGTACACTGTAGCTGTCTTCAGACACTCCAGAAGAGGGAGCCAGATCTCGTTACGGATGGTTGTGAGCCACCATGTGGTTGCTGGGATTTGAACTTATCACCTTCGGAAGAGCAGTCGGGTGCTCTTACCCGCTGAGCCATCTCACCAGCCCCCGGTTTGGTTTTTTGAGACAGGGTTTCTCTGTATAGCCCTGGCTGTCCTGGAACTCACTCTGTAGACCAGGCTGGCCTCAAACTCAGAAATCTGCCTGCCTCTGCCTCCCAAATGCTGGAATTAAAGGCATTCGCCACCACACCCAGCTCAGTCTGGTGTTTTTGTCCGTTCTCCCCATACCTCCTTCTGGCCTGATGACTTGGAGCAAGCCACTCTACCTCTGGGAGCTTCAGCTTCTCCAACAGGGATGGGTAATAAAATCCCTGACTTTCAGGATCTGGAGACAATGGAGCGAATTTGGGTTGAGAACCAATGAAAACAAGTATTAGTATAGTAAGTACTACCCTGCCCCCACCCTGGAGTCTTAGGAAGGTGGCAAGGGGCGTGGCTGGATGTAATGGCAAGGTATGGGTGGGGGAGGTTGTCACCCACGAGTCAGTTGTGTCCAGCGGAAATGACCAAATTAAGGCCCTCAGTCTGAAGGATGCTTGCTCCAGAAGGTAGAGATGGAGGATGGACACCAAGCTGCGCTCCTCCAGCTCTTCCCACCTCTGTCCTCTCTCTCTCTCTCATTGTGTTTATTTATAGGAAGAGGCACAGGTGGGCAGCCACTGGGAAGGTCATGTGATAAACACAGGGTCTCACAGCCATTCTGCCTCCTTCCCAGCCTGGAGCTTCTGCGGGGCATGGATGGTTCCCAGGAGTTCTGATCTGGTGTGGCAGGTGGCAGGCCCACCTTGTCATCTGTTGGTGTGCTGTGCTAGGTGCCTACCTAGACTCTCCTCTATAAGAGAATGGATGTGCATGTCAAGCAAGAAGGAGCTGCCTGGGGGACCATCCAGCTGGGGACAGAAGGACGGAATTGGCTTCATGTACTAGAATCCCTCCATTTATCCTCCCATTCAGTGACATTCACCTGACAAGTGTAATGAGCTGGATCCCAAGGGTGTGGGCACAATTCAGCAGCTTCTTTTGCTGTCTAGAGGCACATGACATCACTGGAGATAGAAATAATGGGAGCTGGGGAGGTAGCAGGTTACAGAATGAAGATGCCTTGGTCAATAGCCACTTAGAAAATAGTGACAGAAGCCACTATAGAAATTGTACGGGTGCTGGTGTCGGGGTCTGCAAAACTCCTACAATTCGAGGCTTCAGTAACCAGACACAGCATTAGTACTGCTACCATCACTATTGTCACCATTATTTTGAGCAGGGTCTCTGGTAGCCCAGGCTAGCCTTGAACTCTAGTAACTGAAGATAACCTCATACTTATGATCTTTCTGTCACCACTTCCCGAGTTCTGGGACTATAAGCGTATGACACAATGCCTGTTTTTAGGTGGTGCTGGGGTAAAATCCAGGGCTTTGGGCATGCTAGACAAGCACTCTGGTAGTTGAACTGCATGCTCTGCCATTACCATCACCATCATCAACGGTAACAACAACAAACAAGGTTTTGTTTATGTGGCCCTGTCTGACCTAGAACCCTCTACACAGACCAAGCTAGCTTTGAATTTACAGCAATTCTTGGGCTTCGGCCTCCCGAGCGCTAGGATTACAGGCTTGAGGCTCTGTGCCTGGCTGGACCTCATTAACCTGAAAAGCTCAGGGTTTGCTAGAGGAGCCAAGTTCAATAATCACAACTGTCTCCAATTCCGGGCCTTCAGCACCCTCTGTGGGCTCCAGGCTTGTATGTGGTGCACAGACGTACATGTGTGCAAAACATATATATAAAAAAATCTAAAACAGAGTAAAAAATAACAATTTTTCTCCACTAAAACACGTTCCATGCAACATCAGTTAAACTTCTGGTTGGATTTTAGAGACAGGGAAAGATTTAAAACAATTCTGTATTCCATCTGAAAAAAAATGTCAGGGTCTGGAATTGTCAAGTTTTCTTTACTTTCTGATTTTGGGGTTCATCGGACATAACTAGAAGGAGCAGGTTGGACCCTGGAACAAAGTAGGCATTGACATAAATCCACAGAGTATAAGAATTTATTTTTTTGATAAAGAGGCTTTTCACAATAAAGGCAAAAAGGCCAGGGACTGCCTCACTGAGTAAAAGCACTGCTTCAAAGCCTGATAACCGAGTTGGACCCTCCAGAACCCACATAAAGGTAGAAGAAAACAGACCCCACAGCTCTGACCTCTGACCTACACACACACACACACACACACAATGGCACACAAATCCCTCATAATAAGCACAAAACACATTAGTAATAAAAATAAAAACTAAGAGGCAACAAAGAAATTTCAACAGGTATTTTCAGTTTCCATGAGGGAGGTCTTTTCTTTAAAAAACAAAAATATCTCTTTTGGGAGGGGGGATCCTGCCTGCAAGAACTTGATCAAAAATAATTAGCTCCAAACAATAGATCCAGAGCCTTCCTCAACCTCAGCTATCTTCAAGGTCCGAGATCACACACATTAGAAAGAAAGAAAGAAAGAAAGAAAGAAAGAAAGAAAGAAAGAAAGAAAGAAAGAGAGAGAGTAAAGTCTCTCCCCCCAGATCAAGTCATCCAAAGCAAACATTGAAAATTAGACAGAAAGCTGGGCGTGGTGGGCGTGGTGGGCGTGGTGGGCGTGGTGGGACATGCCTTTAATCCCAGCACTCGGAGGCAGAGGCGGAGGATTTCTGAGTTCGAGGCCAGCCTGGTCTATAAAGTGAGTTCCAGGATAGCCAGGGCTACACAGAGAAACTCTGTCTCGGGGGAAAAAAAAAAAAAAAAAGAGAAAAGAAAAGAAAAAGAAAATTAGAAAGAAAAAAAAGTAAAAATCTCCTCTTGAGCCCACTACACAGTTCCCCTGCCCCCCACAAAACTCAGACTATATATAATATATGTGGAGTTTGGGAACCTGCTGAGTTCACACTATGTTGTGTTGTTAATGTTTAATATCCTTTGACAATCAGCCGGGCAGTGGTGGCACACTCCTTTAGTCCCAGCACTCGGGAGGCAGAGGCAGGCAGATTTCTGAGATCGAGGCCAGCCTGGTCTACAGAGTGAGTTCCAGAGAAACCCTGTCTCGAAAAACCAAAAAAAAAAAAAAAAAAAAATCCTCTGAAAATTTAATTTCTGGTGGCTATGTGCTTTCTATTTCTTAAGAGGCAGACACCGTGGCTTACTTAATTTTTCCCTCTGAAGTTGACTGTGTTCCAGGCTGCTATTATAAATAAGGTTTCCAGGAACAAATGTCCTGGCTTTTAAAGTCTCTTTTCTCACCGTTTTCCTGGACTGCAGTCCTGTAAGGGGATTAGAAAGGGGTTAGTCGGTCAAAGGGCAAAGGGCGTTCGAGAACCTTGATAAGGGCTGCGGACCTTGAAAGATGCGCATGCGCAGCCAGCTCCTGCTGGCTTCCCATCTTCGCCAGCACCAGCATTATTTTTAGTGTTTTCACTTTAGCAACTAGCTAAGCTCACTGTGTACCGGCGTCAGTGCTAAGCATTATGTAATGCCATCTTCACACACACACACACACACACACACACACACACACACACACCCTGGAAGGGACACTTATTTTGCAGATCAAGAAACCGGCGGAGAGGACTCCTTCAGTCCCTCGGGGTCGCAAAGCCAGATGGCTAAGGTGATCCTGACTCCACCTTCACTACCTGCGCGTGTGCTCCAACAAGGGCGCAATATACTTTTATTTATTTATTTATTTATTTGCCGCAGTGTCTCTCTAGTCCAGTCTGACTTTGACTTTGAATTCGAGATCATATCGCCTCTGCACCTTAAGCATTAAGGTTATAGGCTGGGGCCACTATGCCCAGCCAAGCTAGAGTGCGGTTTGTGTGTATGTGTGTGTTTAACTTTAAAATAACAACAACTACTACTATTATTATTATTCTCAAGATCTTGCTGGCTAGCGACCCCCTGCTTCTGCCTCCCCATGTGCTGGGTTCACGGAAGTTTTCCGACCTATGAATTTACTCCTGTCACTAGCTCCCTTAGATACGTCTATCCTTCAAGGATGATTAAGCCATCCAAGCTTCCTAAACACGCAGACCCCAGCCGCAGACCCCCAGCCGCGCCCATCCCAGCGCGCTCTGACCAGGTTGAGCCACTTTAGTGCTATTAACGCCAACAACTGCGAAACAGGTCCCAGTGGAGTGAGAACTCTCGCCACCTGAGCCCATTACCCCCGGGCGAGTCCCGAGCCTCGGGGTTAGCGCAGTCACCTGACTGCTGCAGTAGTGATCTGTCCTCTGCGGTCCCTAGCGCCACCGAGCGGCCAGTCCTCTCAGTCTACGCTGGGCGCGAAGTGTGAGGATGAACAAGGTAAAAGAATTGCCAAGACCAGTGGGGTTAAGGGGTGTTCGCAGTAGCAGGACCTTTTTAGGGGCAGGTAAGAGCCATTAAAGAAAGTAACTGGGTCAGACGTGGTGGCAGAAGCCAGCGGGTTTCTGTGAATTGGAGGCCAGTCTGGTCTATAGTGAGTTTCCATATGTAGGCATTGCTACGCGCACGCCTTTAATCCCAGCACTTGGGAGGCAGAGACAGGTGGATTTCTGAGTTCTAGGCCAGCCTGGTCTACAGAGTGAGTTCCAGGACAGCCAGGGCTACATAGAGAAACCCTGTCTCGAAAAACAAAACAAAACAAAACAAACAAACAAAACAAACAAACAAACAAAAAAGAAACGGAAAAGGAAATCAGAGGCTTGAGAGCTTGTTAAGTGATTAACATTTGTTCTTCTTCCAAAGGACCCAGGTTCGGCTCTCAGCACTCCCACAGTGGCTCTCAACCATCCACAAACTTCTTCCTAGGGGATCATATGCCCTCTTTAGTCCTCTGCAAGCACTAGGCACATACAAAGTACACACACATACATGCAGGCAAAACATTCATACACATGAAACAAAAATACATCTTTAAAAAACGGGGAGCCGGGCGTGGTGGCACACGCCTTTAATCCCAGCACTCGGGAGGCAGAGGCAGGCAGATTTCTGAGTTCGAGGCTAGCCTGGTCTACAAAGTGAGTTCCAGGACAGCCAAGGCTATACAGAGAAACCCTGTCTCGAAAAACAATAAATAAATAAATAAATAAAAATAAAAAATAAAAATTGGGGGTGAGGAGGAGAGATAGCTCCGTGGTTAAGAGCACTTGTTCTTGCAGAGGAGCTGGGTTCGATTCCTAGCACTCACAAGACAGTTCACAAATGTTCCTAACTCTAGTTCCAGGATGTACAAGATATACACGATATACAGATACACATACATTCAAAACACTCATACACATAAACTAAATCTCTCTCTCTCTCTCTTTTTTTTTTTTTTTTTTTTTTTTTGGTTTTTCGAGACAGGGTTTCTCTGTCTAGCCCTGGCTGTCCTGGAACTCACTTTGTAGACCAGGCTGGCCTCGAACTCAGAAATCCGCCTGCCTCTGCCTCCCGAGTGCTGGGATTAAAGGCGTGCGCCACCACGCCCGGCTCAAAACTGTTTTGTTTTGTTTTGTTTTTTTTAAAGCTGAATTCACCACACATACGCGCGCGCGCTCCCTTCACGCCCGCTTGCTCTGGTCCGAGCCCCACGCAGGGTCGGGATCTGGGGACAGTGGTGGCATTGGGAGGTCAGTTGGGATCTGACCCGTCTGTCCTTCGGACCCCTCTATTCCCCTGCCAGATGAACAGAAGGCCGTGGGAACTCAAAATCGCCCCTTCCCGATGCTGGGATCTGGGGACCGGAACCTATGCCGCCCGGCGCCTCATAGCACCTGGGAGCCACCGCGGCTCTAGCAACTGCAGAATTCCCTGTGGCGTGACCTGCGCGCGAGGCTTTTTCCGCCCGCCGCGGCGTCCTCGCTGAGGCCTCCGCACCTCCAGAGGGCGCTCTGCGCGGGAGTGGCCAGCCGCTGGGCCTTCGGAGTGTCCTGGTCAGGTCACAGTCGGGTCCCGAGCAGTCCGGGAGCTCTCGAACCCACCCTACGAGCCCGCTCGTGGCTTTCACGGTTTCAGCTTTCGTGGATTGCGGGGAGGTGAGGGGGAGCCAGCGTGTTGCCCACCCCGGAAGCGACAGTGGAGGAGGGCTGGGCACCCCGGGGAGGGTGGATTGCAGGGATAGCGGCTACTTGCAGAGAGCCTACGGGCTTTGTGGACAGGCGAGGCCACAGGATCAGTTAAGTGGCGTTGGCTCTATCTGCGTGGGAAGGGAGTGGAGGGATGAGGGACAACGGAGGGGCGTGGGGGTGTACTGCGGCGGACCGAAGCGTTTCCCATCCAGGGCTCACGGATTTAAGTGACACCATTTAGGGAGAGGACAGCGGAATCCAAAACAGGGAGGTGTGCTTGGGAAGCACCAGGAAGTGTAGAGTGACTGACAGGCAGGAGGTGGGAGTGGAAAGGTGTGCTCTGATTAGAAGGTTGGACCGCCAGAGTTGAAGAGATGGGAGGGAAGATAAAGAACTGAAGGCGAGTCTGTGTGTGTCCTGTTCTGGCAGCTGACTGGAAGAACGGGAAGCCCCGGGTATAAATGCAGCGTGCTCTTGGCCTGGGTGGGACTGTGTAGTGGTGAAGTTTAGCAGGCATTATGCTGGAGTGGGTGTTTTGGGAGGGGAGAGAAGCTGGATTGTCCCAGAGTGGTGATCTGACCCTACCTACCATACTCCCTTCAGCCACCATGTTCAACCCGCAACTCCAGCAGCAGCAACAGTTGCAGCAGCAGCAACAGTTGCAGCAGCAGCTCCAGCAGCTCCAGCAGCAGCAACAGCAGATACTGCAGCTCCAACAGTTGCTGCAACAGTCCCCACCACAGGCCTCCTTGTCCATGCCTGTCAACCGGTGAGTTTCCCACTTCTCAGGAGCGGAGTCTGATGTCTGACGCCCAGACCCACATTTTGGAGCCTGGCTCCCAGTAGTTATTTTTTCCTCCAGGGGCATCCTTGTTTGAGTATTAAATGTCATCAGTTTCTACCTCCAAGGGGCTCCTCCATCTGCCATTGAGAGGAAGAGAATGGGGGTGAGGGACCTCCAGGTGGATGGCTTTCCCAGGACCCCTCTGACATCCTCCTCTCATCACACAGGGGCCTCCCCCAGCAGACATCCCCGCAACAGCTTCTGAATCTCCAAGGTCTCCATTCGACCTCCCTGCTCAATGGCCCCATGCTGCAAAGAGCTTTGCTCCTACAGCAGTTGCAAGGTATGGCAGTTCCCCGCAGCCCTCAGCTTCTTCCTATCCCATTCATTCTTACCCATTCTCACAGCGGCCTGACAGCATCTTTATAGATGAAGACACCAGGGGTCCCAGGAGATGAAGTCCACACGCTACTCTGCTAAGTACAGGGTTACCAGGCTATGGTGCTGGCCTTTCCTGCCTCTGCTGATAACCCTTAGGGGAGGCACACCCATAACCCCCTTCTACAAATGAGGACAGCAACCTGAGGCCCAGAAGAGGGACCCTGTGGCCATATTCACAACACAGGTAGAAGCTAATTAGACAGCCATCACTTGGCACCCCTACCAGGGCCACAGTGTGGACAGCCTTTTGGGCTGACTTTCAAAAGATGCATGATTCCAGAGAGAAAAATCCCTGGCAGGTCACAATATGTACATATGTACACCACCTTTTCTTTTTCCATTTTAAAAGTTATGCTTGTCATAGTGAAAATAATATATTAAAATAGAAGAGCGACAATAAAAACCCACGGGGGTCAGAGAGATGGGTCAGAGGTCATGGGTCAGAGGTCAGGAGTTCTTGCTGCTCTGCAGAGGGCCTGAGTTAGGGTCCATCACTCACACAGGGCAACTTCCGACGCCTGTAACTGCAGCTCCAGGGGATCCACCGTCCTTATCTGGCTTCCAAGGGCAGCCTCCAATACAACACATGAATTAAAATTTAAGATAAATCCTAAAATATGAAGTCATTGAAAACAAACAAACAAACCCAAGTGGTAGGAAAACATTCCCTCATTTCCAGGAGAAAGTCAGCATCCTTTCATTATAGTTCTTTCAAATTTATTTTTTTCTAGGAAGAAGCTTGGGAAGTTGAGTGTGATTATACAATTAATACCAAAAAGCATCCATGTCTTGTTTTTATTTTCTTTTCTATTTTGCAGTGTTAGAGTTTTTGTTTGTTTGAGACAGTGTCTCACTCTATATCCCTGGCTGGCTTAGAATTCACTATGTAGACCAAGCTGGCCTTGAACTTATAGAGATCTGTCTGCCTCTGCCTCCCTAGTGATGGAATTAAAAGTGTGCACTGGTATGTTTGGCCTTGCTTTGAGAAAAGGTCTCACTTTAGCCCAGGCTATCTTGGAACTTAGTATGTAAGCCAGGGTGGTCTTGAACTCAAAACAGCCTTCCTACCTCATCCTGCGAGGGCTGGGATTACAGGCACGAGCCGCCACCCAGCCAGTATTCTGGTTCAATCCAGGTGAGTTGTGATAGCTTTTAATTTCTCACTGGAGGAGTGTGTGCCCTTATGGAAACCTCAATTATCTATTTCTCCCCCGCCCTTCTTCTCCTTTTCTCTTCTCTATCCTAAACCCCACTGGGATGGACTTGACATCTGAGACTCTTCTCACAGTAGATCCCCAACACTGAGTGACTGATCAGGGATGGATGTTTGATGGCTTTTGATAAGTATTGCCAAATTACTTTCCTAAGGACTGGACCCGTTTGCAGTGCCACCAGCCACATATGACAGTGCCAGCCTCACCATGCCTACGGCAGCATTGGGTACTCTATGCTTTTTATCTATACCTCTGTGAATGTGTATGTGCAGATCATTTACTAAGTTGGTTTGCAAAGGCTAACGCTGCGTTGTGAGTGTCTTAATTCCCATTTCCACGTGCTAGTGCGGCTAAAACACGTACCAAACATTCGCATGTCATTTTTGTGACTTGTCCATGTCCTTTGTCCGTCTCTGCTTGAGGGCTTCCCATCTTCCACCTTACTGTTTATGGGAGCTGGATGGCTCTCTGGGACTGTGTGTATGTCTTTGCCATATCCGTTTATCAGATACACTAATTTATGACTTTGAATCTTCATTTGACAGACGAGGGGAGGGAGAACTGGCTTGCTCAAGGTGCCAGAGGTAATCTGGACTTGAATTCATCTCTCGCCAGGCGTGGTGGCGCACGCCTTTAATCCCAGCACTTGGGAGGCAGAGGCAGGTGGATTTCTGAGTTCAAGGCCAGCCTGGTCTACAGAGTGAGTTCCAGGACAGCCAGGGCTACAGAGAAACACTGTCTCAAAAAAAAAAAAAAAAAAAAAAAACCCAAAAAAATAAAAAAAATAAAAAATAAAAATGAATTCATCTCTCAGCACAACTGAACTATGCCTTTAAGCCTGTGCTGCCCTCCCCTACATTGCCCCTGAATCTGGGCATGAATGCCAACTCTCTTTCATGCTGTGGGCCTTCCCTGGGAAAAAGAGCTGGGTCAGAGGAGATGTAGCAGGAAATAAGAGGGTTGGTCCTGGGATAGAGGTCTCTAGGAATACAGCTATCGGGGAAGGCCTCCTGAAAGGGAGATAGGGAAGATTTAAAGGGAGGCCCGAAGGATGCTGGGAAATAGTGGAACACAACAGCTTCCACGGAAGGTGCAGCATGTTCAAAGGCCTAGAGATGGGGGTGATCAGAGGACTGCCCAGTGACATGTTCCTAGAGCGCAACTTGGGGCATGTGAAGTGGGTGGGGTCAGACCTTGCCCTAAAAAGAACAAGGAACTGTAGGAGGCTTTGGGCAGGAATGAGGTCAGAATGTAGCTGCAGTTCTGAGGAGGGATGGTGTGTTTTCCAGAGAGGGAGAGCCTGCTTGGAAAGGCACGTGGATGCTAGAGTTGGAAGGACCTGGTGATGCCTGGAGTGTGGGAGACAGGGTGGGGACAGAGCTAGCAGGGGTCCCTCAGGGGGCTTAGCCAAGCTACCTCTCTGTTTTGTGTCTGTGTTGATAGCTGCATCTCCCTGCTACACGGCAGGGCTGACGCAGTGAAAGGGTGCCTTGCTCAGTGCCAGAGCCTTCCCTCTCATTGATGAAGAGAAGTCAGTGGGGGACACGGTACTGACCAGTCCTCCTGTGGCCCTGCGCTGGCTCTCACATACCTGAGGGCCCACAGCATGTCTGAGGGCTGGCTGGGGCAGCTCACGTGCCCAGATGGAGCAGAAAACCTACCCTAAGTCCTTCCTCACTTGTGCCCACAGTGGACCTTGCCTTGGCTTCACTTCTGCTCCCCTGGATAAGAGGGTCCCCTCAGACATTAACTCTGATATTCCACTGGTATTTGGGACACTGAACCCTTGATATAACCTTGACCATTCAATCACGGTGTGACCACTCTTCTCACCTCTTCCCCACAGGCAACCTCCGTGCTTACAATGTGACAGCCCCAAATCTAGCAGCTCCCAGCCTTACACCACCCCAGATGGTCACCCCAAATCTGCAGCAGTTCTTTCCCCAGGCTACTCGCCAGTCCCTGCTGGGGCCTCCTCCTGTTGGGGTCCCAATAAACCCTTCTCAGCTCAACCACTCAGGGAGGAACTCCCAGAAACAAGCCAGAACCCCCTCTTCCACCACCCTCAATCGCAAGGTGAGTAGCGCTTTGAGTGGAACAGCTCAGCAGGAGCGGGTGGAGGGATACCCCAGTGCTAGCCCAGCTCCACGGGCTTGGGCTTGCCCTGGCCTTTGGCCTTTGGGCAAGTCACGCTCTGTCTTTGTGCCTCAGTGTCTATAAAATGAAGGTGGCTAACATCTATCATCTCCTGAACTTCAGGTATCTTTATGGTCTTGATGTGACTTTAGCCATACCCAATACCACCTTATTATTATCTATTTACTATTTACCTCTTAAACAAGTTTTTTTTAAAAATTACTTTATTATTATCATTTATTTTTACATGTGCTGAGGTGGGCATGTGGAGGTCAGAGAACTGTATGCATCTCTTTTCTCTTTCTACCACAAGGGTTCTAGGAGCAGAACTTGAGGCCAGACGCCTGCACCTGCCGAGCCAGCTCAGTGGTCTTTAGTGCTATTTATTCTCTTTACATCAGCAATATCTAGTAGAAATAAAACAAGTCATATATTGGACTTAAACTTTTCGATAGCCACGTTAAAAAGATAAAAAGGTCAAGGTATAATGATTAGCATCCATAATGCCAACACTTGAGAGGTTAGGGGCAGAAGATGGCGGCACCTTCCAGAACATCCTGAACTATGTATGTAGAAAGAACTTCAGGTTTTAAAAATAAAATGAAAAAGAATAGATAAGGTTAATCTTACCGCCAGGTAGAGTCAAGTACACTTCTAATTCCAGCACTCTGGAGATGCTACAGGAGGTTCAGTGATCCAAGGTCATCTTCATTTACACAGTTCTAGGCCAGCCATTCCAAAACAGTTGAATAAAAATTAATATAATACAATGAAACATATTTTAGTTAATCTAGTATTTAAAAAAATACCATTTTGACCTTTATTAAAAATAAATAAATAAATGAGCCAGGCAGTGGTGGTGCACACCTTTAATTCCAGCACTAAGAGGGGGCAGAGGTAGGTGGATTTCTGAGTCAGTCATTAAGATCTCTGATACCCTCCTTTCCTTGATGATTGATTGATGTTTCTTCCTTTGCTTGTTTGTTAAGAGACAAGGTCTTATCTCCCAAATTCAAATACCTCTGTGCCCCTATGTTGCCCAGCCTGGTCTCAAATTTCTCAGCTCAAGTGATCCTCCTGCCTCAGCCTCTCAAGTTCCTAAAAATACCCATATATTTCATCATGCCCCATTTTGTCCTTAAAAAAAAAAACCCACTAATTCTAATCTGTCACTTAATATCGTAATAACACTTTGATATCTAATATGTCACTTAAGCTTCCCTCTTAATTGAGACTCCGTTTCAAGTGTTTACCTGAGGCTAATGGTCATCACGTGAGGCAGGCAGCTTTGAATGACACTTTTAAGGCTCAAGGCTGTGGCTCTGTGGTAGAGCACAGACTTGGGGTACTGGAGGCTCTGGGTTCTGCAGGAAATAAGGAAGCATTGTATCACTGCCTAAAAGTTTCAATGCTGTGAAATCCTCATCCACGGAACAAAAGCAGAGAATGGGAGGCTCATGGCATTACAGCTGTGTCTAGAAAGCCCAGTGGTGCTGCGCTGGGCAGTGGTGGCGCACACCTTTAATCCCAACGCTGGGGAGGCAGAGGCAGGTGGACTTTTGAGTTCAAGGCTAGCCTGGTCTACAGAGTGAGTTCCAGGACAGCCAGGACTACACAGAGAAACCCTATCTTGAACAGCACCCACCCCATCCCCCCAAATGGTTTCTAAAAAGAAGCAGGATTCTTCTTCTCAGACGGTGCCTCTGGAAGACAGGGAAGACCCCACAGAGGGGTCTGAGGAAGCCACGGAGCTCCAGAAGGACACATCTGAAGGTGAGAAACAAGGGCGGCTGCCCTTCACAAGGGACATGGGGCAGGGAAGATCTTGGTGGCAGGTAAGCCAGGGCCATCTCCTGGAGCTATGTTTCCTCACCTGCCACCATTGCAGACCAAGAGTCACTATTCTGCCCAGATGGCATGGTGAGTGAGCCCCAAGTGCCTGAGCCTGAGCCCTTTGAGGTGTTGGAACCACCAGCCAAGAAGACCAGGAGGTGAGTGATGCTGGCCCTGTGCTGGGCCTCAGAGGCCTGGAGCTCACCTGTAAAGTTAGGCCTTGGCTTCCACCTCGGGGAGGGTCACATTCATCCCTAGATCTACCTGAGGTGAGCCACCTGGAGGCCAAGCTGGACAGCCAGGAGGAAGGGGTCCTTGCAGAGTGCAGAGATGGGGCTGGGTTTATAGGGCTAATTAAAATCAGGTTGCGATTTGGAGGTGGAGAGTCACTACCCCCTGCATTTATTTAGGTGAAGCAGGTCCGATAGCTTTAGATCTTCCCATATCCCACATTGTAAGTAGAATTAGGATTAGAAACCAGGTCAAGGGCCTCTGGGAAGGTAGAGCTTTGGTCTTCTTGGATTTTCTTGTTTTTGTTTTCATTTTTGAGACAATCCTGGCTGACCTAGAACTCACTCTGTAGACCAGGCTGGCCTCAACTCTTCAGAAGAGATCTGCCTGTCTCTTCCTCCCTAGGGTTAGGACCATAGGCATAGACCACCACCACTGGCTTTTTGATTATCTTTGGATCTTTGCTAGCTCAAAGGAGTCCACTGAGAAAGGCCCTACAGGGCAGCCCCAAGCAAGGGTCCAGCCTCAGACCCAGATGACAGCACCGAAGCAGACACAGACCCCGGATCGGCTGCCTGAGCCACCAGAAGTCCAAATGCTGCCGCGTATCCAGCCACAGGCTCTGCAGATCCAGACCCAGCCAAAGCTGCAGAGGCAGGCACAGACACAGACGTCGCCAGAGCATTTGGCGCCCCAGCAGAATCAGGTAGATCCACAGGTACAGTCAAAGCCCCCATGGCAGTTGCAGCCACCGGAGACAGACCCACTGGAGCAAGCTCAGGCACAGACCCAGCCTCAGCCCCTCTGGCAGGTGCAGTCGAAGAAGCAGGCCCAGACACAGGCACATCCACAGGTGTCCACCGAAGCACAGTCACAGGAGGAGACATCAGAGAAGACCCAGGACCAGCCTCAGACCTGGCCACAGGGGTCAGTACCCCCACCAGAACCAGAACAATCGTCAGTTCCAGCCTGTGCCACGGAACCACAGCTATCATCTAACGCTGCAGAAGCTGAGCATGGTGAGTGTGGACTCCCGGCCTGATCCAGGTCTGCCAAACTCCTCTTTGTCTGATCTGGCATTGTTTAGTTTTGACTGAGGGTTGGGTCTGGCATACAGATCTGGGACCATCCCCGTCTTGGAATTCAGGTTGATGTCTGGACAGAGAAGCCAGCTCTTGGATCCAGATCTATCTGGACCCCAAATGGTAGACACTCTGGGAAAGGAATGTATATGTCATTTCAGACCCAGACAAGTCCTTGCCAGAACCAGTAAGTGCCCAGAGCAGTGAAGACAGGAGCCAGGAGGCGTCAGCTGGTGGCCTGGATGTGGGAGAATGTGAAAAGAGAGCGGGAGAGATGCTGAGGGTGCGTACACATAGGAGGGCCTGCGAGCCTGGCAGAGCCTGGCAGAGCCTGGCAGTGGCGTGGGCTCTGCTTGCCCAGGCTACCTTAGGATCCTTCTTAAGATCTTGATATGCTTTTGGTGGCAAAGGTCCCTTCTAGTCCTGACCAACTCCACACTAGAGCTGCCAGTCCTTCTCATAGTGATGTCATGTCAGTACCTTTGTAAAAGCCTCCTTGTGGGACTAGGGTCCTAATGCTACATTATAACAAAACTTTGTCAGCCTCTTTTCTTCCTCTGGTCTCAGTTTCCCCATCACATGAGTGGTGACATGGGTTGGACTTAGAATTAACCAGAGCTAGGTCAGGAGCGGTGCTATACATTTTTTGTTTGTGTGTTTTTGTTTTTGATTTTGTTTTTGTTTTTCGAGACAGGGTTTCTCTGTATAGCCCTGGCTGTCCTGGAACTCACTTTGTAGACCAGGCTGGCCTCGAACTCAGAAATCCGCCTGCCTCTGCCTCCCGAGTGCTGGGATTAAAGGTGTGCACCACCATGCCCGGCGGTGCTATACATCTTTAATTCAGCCCCTAGGGAAGCAGAGGCAGGCTGATCTCTTCGAATTTTAGGCCAGCCTGGTCTACATAGTGAGACATATATATTCGATCTAGGTTCAAATCCTGGCTATCGTATTCTCTGTATAGGTTTGGGCAGTCACATAACCTAACCTAACCTAGAGGGTAAAAAGTCTCTCTGTGTCTGCTGTAGATGTGGGGGGCTGGGAGCTCCCTGAAGGTCACCATCCTGCAGAGTAGCAACAGCCGGGCTTTCAACACCACACCCGTCTTGTCTGGACCTCGCCCTGGGGACTCTACCTCTGCCACCCCTACCCTTGCCAGCACACCCTCCAAGCAAAGCCTCCAGTTCTTCTGCTACATCTGCAAGGCCAGCTGCAGCAGCCAACAGGTACTCCGGGCAGAGCGGGAGGGCTGGGCCTTTGGCCTTGCCTTTTCTACACTGCCCCTTGGCCATACATCTATGTAGGCCTATTTCCTAATCAGCTGGTAGAACAGGGTTTTAGGATCTAGGAAAACCTGGTTCACATCTGCCGTGACTGGCCATCAGGGTCTCCAGAAGTAAATTCCACCCTTGGGTCTTTTCCTCTTGTGTTCAATGAGGACAGCCAAGAGCTTACCCTCACTGTGCATCTTAGGACACAGTGCTTGACACTGAAGTTCCGCACCCAGGTCTGACCCAAGCAAGTGCAGCATTACTAGTAATAGTAGTTACTTAGGAGGCTGAGGCAGGAGGGTAACCTGGTAACTTAGTGACAGCCTGTCTCAAAAAAAATCATATATATATATATGAAAAAGAAAGAAAGAAAGTAGAAGCTTGGATATAGCTCAGCCATTGCTTAACTTGTGAGAGGCAGAGTAAAATTAAATAAATAAATAATAGTTGTCTTGACTGGGAAGACCAATTACTCTCAGTGCTTGGGGGTTCAAAACAAGATCCTGTGAGCACGTGAGTTTCCCATTAACCTGGGCAATAGAGCAAGAATTCAATATCTGTCTTTAAACTCAAGAATGATTAAAAATGTCTTTAAACTTAAAAATGACTTCTTTCCTTTGCCCCCATGTCTACGCACCACATGGGTCTGAAGCCCACAGAGGCCAGATGAATCCCCTGCATCCGGAGTTATGTGGTTGTGAGCTGCCATGTGGGTGCTGAGAGTTGAACCCAGAGCCTCAGGAAGAGCAGCCAGTGCTCTTAACCTCTCAGTTTCTTTTTTTCTTTTTTTAATTGAAGATTTATTTATTATATATAAGTACACTGTTGCTGTAGCTGTCTTCAGACACACCAGAAGAGGGCATCAGATCCCATTACGGATGGTTATGAGCCACCATGTGGTTGCTGGGATTTGAACTCAGGACCTCTGGAAGAGCAGTCAGTGCTCTAAACCTCTGAGCCATCTCACCAGCCTCCCCTCAGTTTCTTCTAATGCTCTTGTATTATTACCAGTAGTCACATGTTACCTCTGTGACCGAGGTCCTTGTCCGAGCTAGGCCACTTAGAACCTTGTTCCTTATCAATGAAGCACTCCTGGAAATGGCTATGCATTCCCTCTATGCCTCAGTTTACCATCCCTGCCACGGCCTACATTAAGCTGTGTAAATAATGCCAGTTGTGGTGGTACATGCCGGTAGGACATGAGGGAGAAAGCAAGTCAGGAGGATCAGAGACGCAGGGTGGCCGCGACGTTTGGAGTTGGTCTTCCCTTGGCTGTGGCTCATGACCGCTTCTGGCGCATTCCTGCTCCAGGAGTTCAAAGATCACATGTCAGAGGCTCAGCACCAACAGCAGCTCGGGGAAATGCAACACTCGAGCCAGACCTGCCTGCTGTCCCTGCTGCCCATGCCTCGGGACATCCTGGAGAAAGAAGCAGAGTAAGTAGGGGCTGGCAGAGGCTCATGTAAGTCAGGCAGCATCCAGGCCAGGCCCTGAATAAACTGTCTTGACTGGGAGGTCAACCAGCTGTGCATACATTAACTCCAATTTTGATCATGTCTGTAAAAATGTCTTGGTGAGGGGTGTAGTGACAGTCTCCTAAGGTCCCTTCCAGGTAAGAACAGTGACATTCCTGTGGAAGGGAGGGGAGCTGTAATACAGAGAGCCCTGCCCCCACTGATCTGTGTGCTACCCCCAACCAGAGTGGCACCAGGTCATCTTGTGGCCCAGGGCGAAACCTTCCCTGAATTTATTCATTGTCACAGGAGATGTGGTGGTTCTGAAATGTCTACCCAGAATCTGGCCCTAGCACCTGGTGTGAGAAGGCTTGGTGGGAGGCTGTAGGTCCCAGTGGGCTGTCTGTCCCCAAGCCTGCAGGGCTGGAAAGCATCATTGGAGAAAGCTGAGACTTGGGCCCTGGGGAACAAGGGCTGTGTCTCCTGGGGGAGCTGCCTCGGGTGGTTGCTAGAGCTCCCAGATTTCCAGGGGGATCCAGGAACCTGGATAGCTTAGGAAACCTCACCGTTGCAGAGCATCAGCAACAAAGCCAGATGTGGTGACCCCTGTGATCCCAGCACTTGGGAGGCTGAGACAGAGGGCACAAGAGCCTAAGGCCACTTATATAGTGAGATCTTCTAGTGAGTTGACTTATTCAGAATGACAGGAAACCCAGATGAAGACAAATGAAACCCCTTCTCAGGAAGCACTGTTGTACGAGTCAGTGACGTGATGGAAAGTTCCATGAGGGCAAGGACAGGGACTCGTGGCTGCTCTGCCATTCACCTGGCTGACCGGGAACTCTGTCCGTTAGCTCCCGCTTTTGCTACTCTGCCCTTTGTCTTTTTGATGCTGTGACTAGGACCCTGGCCCCTCGTATGCCCTAGCTTCTGAAGTGCAGCACCCTTCCCTTCCGGAGCACTCTAGGAGAATGTAGCATCACGCACTGCTTGCTTTTATTGCCATCAGAGATCCTCCGCCCAAACGCTGGTGCAACACCTGCCAGGTGTACTACGTGGGAGACCTGATCCAGCACCGCAGGACACAGGAGCACAAGGTACGAGAGTCACTCATGCTGCGAGGGTCCCCATGTGGGACACATCCTAGCCGGGGATGGGGGTGGGGGCGCGGATGGGGGTGTCTATTTTTGTCTCCATGTGTCTGCCACTCATGTGACTTCTGGTGAGTCAGTCATGTTCCTCTGTGGGCTTTCCTGTGCCCATCTGTTCAGTGTAGGCACCTGCTCACCCTGCTATTTAGCCCCTAGCTTGTTGGGGAGTCTTTGGCGGCTGTCTTCCTCCTATCCTGTCTCTCTTGCCACCCGCCATCCCACAGAGTGATGAGAAGTGGTTTTGCATGTCCCAGTGCAGGGGCGGAGCAGAGCTGGGCCTGCAGGTTTGAGAGGTGAGGTCTCATTGAGACACTGATAGGGTGGCTTGTACCTGGGGATGCTCCAGTGCACCACGTGGCCTGCCTGCCTTTTCCCAGGTTGCCAAACAATCCCTGAGGCCCTTCTGCACCATATGCAACCGTTACTTCAAGACCCCTCGAAAGTTTGTGGAGCACGTGAAGTCCCAGGAACACAAGGACAAGGCCCAAGAGGTAACCCTAGCTACCTTAGTTCAGCATGAACACCCCTCTACCCCCGGCAAGATCATAGAGCAGCTTGTGGGGGGGCGGCTAGAACCCTCTGGGGTGTATGCTAGCTGCCCACAGCTGGCCTAAGCCCCTCACGCATTCCTTGTGCAGCTGAAGACACTTGAAAAGGAGACAGGCAGCCCAGATGAGGACCACTTCATCACCGTGGACGCCATCGGTTGCTTTGAGAGTGGTCAAGAAGAGGATGAGGATAATGATGAGGAAGAAGAAGAAGAAGGAGGAGAGATTGAGGCTGAGGAGGAATTCTGCAAGCAGGTGTGTGGGGTGGGCTGTTGGTGACTACTGGAGCCCAGATACCATGCTGGCATTTATAGGCACTAACACGATGCAGTTATGGGCTGTGTCGTGTGACCATGGAAATAAGCACAGAGGGACAGGTGAAACATGCAAGGGCCTGAAAGGCTGGCTGGGATAGCCACTGTGGGGAAGAGGGGGGCCAGAGGGAACGGTGTTGAGCCAGGCACGCAAGGCGTGGACAGTGCACGGTCCTACGAGGCTTTATCTGAGTTTCATGCTGTTTCTGGACAAACTAAGAGAAATGCAGGTAGACTCGGGGTGGAGAGGGGAGGGAAGAGGGCTAGGAATTATAGTCCAGTGCTTGCCTATGCATATGCAAAGCCCTAGACTCAACCCCAGGACCCTCAGGAGGTGGGGTCATAGAGGCTCCAGCAGGAAGGAGGCTGAAGCAGGACTGAGCTCGGTCACGTGTGATGAAGACCCTGTCTCAGAACAAAATAAAGGCTGGAGAGATGACTGGGTGGTGACAGCATGTGCTGCTCTTCCAGGGGATCTGGGTTCAATTCCCCACACCCCTCTCAGGTGGCTCATAACTGCCTGTACCTCCGCTTCCTGGAGATTGGTCACCTCAGGTACCCACGCCCACACACACTCAAACATCAAAAAAGCAGCCTAAGAAAAGAAGGGTTTATTTTGGTTTGGGGGAAGGAAACCCACAGAGCATATGTCGGAAGGACATACGGGAGGCAGGATCTTCCCTCCTGCGAGCTGAGGGGATGAACGGCTGTGCTCTGGAGACTGTGGGTGGGCTGTCTCCAGGTGGGACCGGAGGGACCACATCTCAGTCCTTACTCCCTCTCCAGGTGAAGTCGAGAGAAACATCTTCAGAACAATGGAAGGGCTCTGAGACGTACAGCCCCAACACGGCCTATGGTAAGACCCAGGGCTAAGCCCCCAGTCTCAGCCACAGCATCCCAGACAGGCACCCCAACCTCTATTCCCACCCAGAGCCGGTGTGATGCCCAGCCGGTGAGGGGGCCTTAGGTGTGCAGACCCTGCTGCTGTCTGTCCCCAGGTGTGGATTTCCTGGTGCCAGTGATGGGCTACGTCTGCCGAATTTGTCACAAGTTCTACGACAGCAACTCAGAATTGCGGCTCTCTCACTGCAAGTCCCTGGCCCACTTTGAGAACCTGCAGGTGAGTGGTCGTCTGACTCCTTGGCCAGAGCCAAGTCTCTGTCCAGGCCAGCAGCAATTTGCTGTTGAACCAAGCCAGTTATCAAGCATACTTCCACAGAAGGGAGAGACTCGGGCTTGGCTCTTCATGGTGTGTGTGTGTGTGTGTGTGTGTCTGTCTGTCTGTCTGTCTATCTGTCTGTCTGGGCCTGGGGCTGGGCATACTCCAGAGCCTAGGGAGGCTAAGAGCTTCACACAGGGTCACACAGCAGATCCATTCTGTTTTGGCCCCAGCTGGGAAGCAGCTGATGGCCAGGAGTGCCCTAGGCTATACCTAACTTTGAAAACTTTTGTATCCAGAAATACAAAGCCAAGAACCCCAACCCTCCTACCCGGCCTGTGAGCCGCAAGTGTGCCATCAACGCCCGCAACGCCCTGACTGCACTGTTTACCTCTGGCAGTGGCCCCAGCCACAAGCCCAGCCCCCAGGACACAGTGAAAATACCCAGCAAGGTGAAGCCTGGACGCCCTAGACTCCCTCCTCTCCTTCGACGCTCAACGCGCCTCAAAACCTGATAGAGGGAGCTCTGGCCACTCAGCCTGACTAAGGCCCAGTCTGCTAATGCTTCCTAGGTATCTGTGTGGAAATGTTCAAGTGGTTGGTGTTTTTACTCAAAATCCAATAAAGAGTCAGTATTTTGGCTATGCAGTCCCCACCAGCACTGTGTCGGTGTGGGTGGGGGAGGGGCTCCCAGTCTCTCCGCACACAGTGTGATAAAGGACCAGGGAAGCCAAATTCAGAGATGCAGGGGCTCTGGGATAGGTCTACCAGACATGTCCCCTCTCTGAGCCTCAGTTTCCCTCTCAATATATCAGGGCTAGAACAGCAGCTTGTAAGAAAATCCTTATGGCTGGTGACCCTAGCAGATGGTCTTGCTCTTACCATCAGGTTAGAGATGAACAGAGGCCTTAGCAGGGTCACGTGACTTGCCAAAACTTGAAGACTGGCCAACAGCCAGCCTCTAACCAGCTGCACCTCACAAAAACTAGAGCCAGGCATGGAGTTAGTATTAGGGTACCCCTGCCACTGAGGTTCAACTCGTGATTCACCAAGAGGGCAAAGCCCTCCAAACCCAGAGACAGCAGCAGTGAAGGGGCCCATTTTTAGCCCTGCTCTGCCAGTGCCAGCTGGGAAGAGGAAGGCACCAAGGTTTACCGTCAAATCCTAGGGGTGGTTACGGTGGTGAAAGGCCCTAGCACCCAGGGAGCCTGACTATATCTCACAGTCAGTCACACAGCCTGCCTGCATCAGCTGGGAGGCAGCTGCCAGAGCAACACACCAGGTAGGGAGGAAGCCTGACCTCACCCACACTCTCGGAAATGAAAGGTGGCTCAGAGCCCCAGTTCCATCACATGGCCCATGGGGCACAGTCTCTGCTCCACTGCCCTCCAGTGACTACTGGGGTCCTCATCCGGGCACAAAGAAGAAGGAGTCAGTGGTGTGGGAGATGTCTTTAATTCGGACTCTCAGTCTGGGTGGAGGGGAGAGAGACAGACAAGTGGGGGAACTGTAGGACTGCACCCGACTCCAGGAAGGGTGATGGGCAGTGAATGGAGACTGGTCCAGGCTGGTAGACCCACCCACTAGGATCTGGAGGTCAGTACCCGAGATGGTGTCTAAGCCAAGTAGTATCTACCCAGGCCAGAACATGGCCTAGAGAGGTGAGGGTAGGGCCTGGATCAGGGCTCCTGGCACCTAGGGGCTGGCATCGCCAGGGGCCTCCCCGAGCTGTTGCTGGAATTCCAGGCGCGTCTGCCGGTTCGACTCCAGCAGCTCCTGGAGGCGGGCATGGAGGTGGTCATTCTTCTCCTCCAGGTGGTCCAAACAAGAGTTGATCTGATCCAACATGGAATTGATGGCAGCATACTCTGGGAGGAAGGGAAAAAGACAGAGGGCTGACAGACACAGCACAAAGCCCTCTGCCCCTCACACCAGCACTGTCCACCTCAGGCCCTGCCTGGAAGGCACTGGGTGGCACTCGTGTCCTTCCCTCTGGGATGAACTCCACTTATTTCAATTTAGCTGTCACCGAGGAGGGCCTCCCCGTGTTGTCACTGTGTCAGGCCTCTATCCTGGTTCTCCATCCTCTCCCTCTCCTCAGCTCTCCTTCAGGAATCACTGCTGTGGTCACTCGGGTACCCGCTGGTCTGTGCTTGCCCCAGACTTGCACTCAACTATAAAGCTCTGGGAGAGGTGACAGGTCTTGTGTTCTCTGCTGTCTCCCCAGTGCCCTTGATAACACAAATAAGCACTTACTGAATGAATGAGTGAATGCATGAATGAATGAAGCTCTGGCTTTCCAGTCCCTGCTTTTGCTCCTCTGTCAACATCTAGAGTTAGTTCATCGGCCACAACAGCCCTTGAAGGACCGGCTCAGAATACCTCCTCCTTTGAGAAGCCTTCCCCCGTCTCCTTCCTCTACAGCCTCTTTGACCTGCCTCTTGGCAACACTGTGTCCCCTTAGGACCCAAGGTCTGGGTCCATGCCCACTGCGGGACCCACTTCTGAGCCAGCCCATGACTCAGAAACACTCAGCTGCCAATGGGAACAAAGGGAAGTCGTTGGTGGATTTAAGGAAGAGGCCCAGGGAAGGCGACTGGGGCATGAGTGTAAATGTGCTCCCTCTTGGCGATGGTTCTCATGACCCCAAAAGGGTGTCCTTCACAGAGGCTAGAGCCTCTGAAGGCTACTAGATCTTAAAGTCCATCTTCATGGCATTTGGTGACAGGGCCAAAACTCAGACTTGGAGGTCACAGATCTGAGTGCCAGATCTGCTCTAGCCCAGCCACTCCTTAGAATGGGGTAGGAGACTCTGAGGGTTCCAGCACACTGAGAGCTCAGTCGGGGTCTGGCCACAGCAGGTACTTAGTGGACAGCTGTTCCGATCCATCCTTTGAATGCTGTAGGAGGCTAGCAGAAGGGCCAGGAGAGGTCTGCAGGTTCCATCTATGTCCAGGGTACTTCCTAGTCAATGCTCCTGTCCTGGGACAGCCTCCTCCCCACCATCCCAGTGTCACTCAGAGTTACGCCACCTCCTCACTAAATGCCCTTATGCTCACCATGGCTGCCAGCAGTCACTGTCCCCAACACTAGTGACCCTCCACCTTTCTCCAGGTGGATGGGAACCTTTATTAAGAACAGAATCCAGGTGATGAAAATATTCTGAGACTGTTGTGTCAATGGCTATGCTGTGAATATATGAAACTGCAGAACTGTACATTTTAAATGGTACAACCTACAGTGTGACCTACAGCTTAATAAAGTTTTTGTAACAAAGCAAAAGCATACCCCATCCTTATTGCACAGCAAAGTCCTGCCTGCCCTCTAGGTAAGGCACCAGACTTGTCTACACTCAGACAAAACAAAACAAAAACAAAAACCCGCTTTCGGAAGGAAGTTGTACTCTGTAATCTCAGAAGCTAACCATTTCTATCCCATTTCCCCTTAAATCCCTCTACACCTCATACAGAAGACACCAATGTGCCCAAAATTGCTGATGGGAAAACTGAGGTTCCCAAACGTGCAAAAGCAGTATGTGGGCTGATGAGTCCCCTGAGGTCCTTCTGCAGTTCTGTGCACCCAAACAGTACTCAGTAAGCAGGTCACACCAGCAAAGCCAGGTGGCTGGGGTGCTGACTCAGCATAGTGGGGCGCCCACCCGGCCAACACCTCCTGCAGAGCCATGCAGGACCCGCCCCCTCTTCAGCGAGGAAAGTGTCTGAAGCAAATCCCAAACCCACAAGTGTCTCTGAAGCTGCCTCAGTTTCCCCATTCGACAGCAGGGCTGGTTAGCTACAATTCTCCAGCACTGCAGCGCTCCGTTTGCTATTGCTCACCATCGCCTCCGAGGTGGCTGTAGGGACAACTCCAGAGCCACTCGGGCAGAGTGAGACATCTCCTTAGTCCTTCCCACGCCTCCCCTCCCCGCCCGATTCCAGATCCTCGGACAGTACTCCCGGCAACGCTAAGGTCGCCTCAGCAACACCACTCCACCCCAGGTCACCTGCTTCCCCGAAGCTGTCATTCTCGCCTTCTGTGCCCGCATCCACCGGCATGCCTAGGTCCCCGTTGGGGCCCGACATTGCGGGCTCCGGCGCCGCAGAGGCCACGCGAAGATGGAACTCGGCGATCGTCGCGCGGAAAGCCGGCGCTGCGCGGAAGGTGCGAGCAGCTGATGGAGCACCGGGCCGGAAGCGTGGAACGCAGAGGCGCTCCGCGGCCCGCCCTGAGCCCCGCCCTAAGCCCAGCCGGTAGGCCTCCGCGCAACCACACCCTTAAGCTCCGCCCCCTCCTTGCTTCGGCGCTCTATCAAGCTCACAAACATGGCTCCGCCCCGTCCGCTCTCAGGGTCCTCCTCCTCTGGCTTCCGAGCCCCGCCCCTCTGCCGGCCGCAGTGCCCCGCGGTCAGCGCAGCGCGAGGACGTGCCCAAGGTCGGACTGTGGAGACCCTGGCCCGCTAGAGCTTGGGATATGTATGAAGCTCCATCCTGCTGCTTCCGCCCCTCTGCGCGTTCGGAATCAGCACCTCTCCTCCCCAGTCACCAGGAATCTGCCTTCTTCCCATCTTCCCCTGGCGCTGCCGAGATGACACACAACCCCTGTCCTATCTTAGCCAATCCTGGCCTCATCTCTTTCTCTTAGGACTCTCAACAGCTACACTTTTCGAGTGAGACCAGATTCCAGCCCAGGACAGTAGATGTAAAGCCAATCGGTTTGATTCACACCAATAAATATGACATGGGCTGGGAAAGGAGTGGGAAGCGTGTGTCAGGTTCCCAGTACAGAAAAGGCTTGGTGTACTTTGCTGTAGGTGCTCCCGGGGGTCGTGGAAGGTGGTGGTACATCACGGAAGGCTTCATGATACAGACCTCTAGCAGTCACATCCCTGAGACCATGCACACTGGGAGGGGAAAAGAAACCTGTACAAAGTCGACGTCCAGTCGTGGATTGGACCCAGAGGAGCAATCCGGGATCCAGCTCTGTGTCAGGGTGGTGTCTCAGGAACACTCAGAGACCACCATGGCACAGTCATGATTCCAGAGTGCAGTCTGGTCTTAGCAACACGGGCTTTAGTAAAGCTGGGCGAGGAAAGGAAGTGGATTCTTCCTCAAATCCCAGAAGGAGCATATCCCTGTGGACACCATGAAACTAACGCAAGCGTGGGCATCTGGAACTGGAAGAGAGTACACGTGAGCTTCTGCAACTGCTATATGTTGCAACTTGTTACACTGCCAATGGGAAGCTCATTGTCTGCCTTAGCCAGGAAGGGGGTGGGGGGAGCCCTGTATGTGCCAGGAGAGTTTGAAGAGCTCAACAGCAGCAAGAGGCTATAGGAAGCTGACTTCCTTGGTCCAACAGAAGAAACTGGATCTAGGCTAGAAAGATAGCTCAGCAATTAAGAGCACGCAGTGCGCTGAGCCCCAGTTCAGTTTCCAGCATCCACATCAGGCAGTTCATCCCCACCTGTAGTACGGCTCCGGGGAAATCCATTTGTCTCTGCCCTCCTCAGGCACTTAACATATGTGCATATACTTATATGCAGACAGACAGGAAAGAAACAATAAATAAACAAAACTCGAGAGTTGGCTCGGCACTGTTAGGAGCACTGTTCTAAAGGATCTGGGTTCAATTCTCAGCACCCACATGGCGGCTCGTAACTGTGTGTTACTTCAGTTCCAGGTGATCTGACTCCTTCTCCTGGCCACTATAAGAACTGCATATATCTGAACGGGGAAGGCCAGAACGAGCAGGGCCAACCAGAGCAAGCAGAGCCGATCAGAGCGAGCAGGGCCGACTGGAGCGAGCTGGGCTGGCTGGAACAAGCGGAGGCCGTAAGGGGGCGGCCAGGAGCGAGTGGAGCTGGCCTGAGCAAGTGGAGCTGGCCTGAGTGAGCGGAGCCAGCGGGAGCGAGCGGGTTCGAGCGGGGGTTGACCGGAACAAGGGAAAAATAAATAAATAAATAAATAAATAGGAAAAAAAAAAGAACTGCATATATATGGTTTGCATACATACAAAGGAAGGCAAAACATCCATATAAATAAAAAAAATAGATAGAAATCTGGGGGTTGTGGCACAGAGCACTTGGGAAGCAGAGCCCAGCAGATCTCTGAGTATGTTCAGAGTTCCAGACTAGTGAGGGATAAATAATAGCAGGACTCTGACTCAAAAGAAAGAAAGAAAGATCCACTGCTCAGGCCTTAGATCTACCTCTCAGCCTGAGACCTTCCTGGCTCTAGACGTAGCCTCCATCTGTCCCTGACAGCTCCCTGACAGGACTGAGATGGGATTGCCCTCCACCTGGGCACACCCTTCTCAACCAAGGTGAAGAGGGCAGCATGTGTGTGTGAGGTGGGAAGGCTGGGCTCATTTGGAACCCTAGGGGTCCTGGCATGGGGGAAGGAAACTGGAGGGCTTTCCTGTGGTTGACATGGAGGGGGCCACAGCTGTCACCAGTGGGTGTGGCACCCTGTCAAGTATGACACAGGCCTAACCACTATCTACATCTGTGCACCCTCCTGCCCTGGCTGCAGGCCCCCAGAAATCCCAAGATCCAGACCAGTTGGGATGGTCGCACCCAATAGCCCCTCCAGGCTCTTCCAACGTCCCCATCCTAGAGGGGCTACAGCTTTGGGGCCTGTTGCAGGTGGCGAGTTAGCCCTCAGGGGCAAGGGCATGAGGTGAGCCCAGGACTTAACTAGGGGTACCAAGCCAAAACAGCAGTGAGGGCAGTATTGTTCTGTAAGGGAGGGGCTTGGGGCAGTTGATAGCCAAAGCAAGAGAGCTTGAGGGTAGACTGGAGTTCTGGGGCCTTCTCTTCCCTGAGCCTTCTCTCTGTGGCCCTACCACCGCACTGGAATGCTACCAGTGTGAGCCAACCCTTTACACCCCCCCCCCCGCCTTTTTTAAAGATTTATTTATTATTATACATAAATACACTGTAGCCAGAAGAGGGCGTCAGATCTCATTACGGATGGTTGTGAGCCACCGTGTGGTTGCTGGGATTTGAACTCAGGACCTTCGGAAAAGCAGTCAGTGCTCTTATCTGCTGAGCCATCTCCAGCATCCCTTTGCTCCTTTGCCCTTCATTGTTGTGGGCATTGTTGTGGGATTAAGCAGCACAGACCCTGAGAAGTGGGGGCATGTGTTTATTCAGCAGAAAGGGGGCACCATTGGTGGTGTTAAGACAGGTGGATGGGGAGTGCTGACCAAATAAGAAGAGGCTTCAGATGCTCCTTGGTATGGTGGCTGGTGGGGCAGCCAGGTGGTTCTCTGGCAACAGGAAAGATGGAGTGGCAGACAGACAGGCAGCACCTGAACCATTGGGTCTTTGCACATCGCAGTCAGCTGTGCTCACCGCCTGTTCAGTTGTCAATGCATTGGTCTGTAGGAGAGAAAGCTCATCAGGACAGAGCAGAGGGAAACATGTGGGTGATCTCGGCTTCCTGGGCCTTTTTTGATGGTTGGGGCAGCAGAGCGACCTCTGTGGAGCCGACCATGTGAAAGAGAGGCATCAAGGGCTGCTGTGGGGGAGTGGCGGCCACATAGTACGAGTGTACCCCAGCTTTCTGCCGGTTTCCCCTCTGAGCCTTGGTAGCCTCTCAGTGGATAGATAGCTCTGTGTAGCCCGGACGGAGTCTTCTACCCAAGTCACTTGAAAGCAAGATGTCTCTCAAGCTATGGGATGGGGAGAGGCCCAGAACAGCAAGGTTCAGGGTTTGGAGAGGAACTAGCTCTGGAAGAGGTGGGAGGCTTGGGGTGACAAGATTGAGGAGGCTTGGACGGGGACCTGGAATCCTCACCTGGGCAAGTCCTGGCTCAACTGCCAGAGGAAACTTGGGGCTGAGATCCCCGAGGACTTGATAGACCCTGAGGTATCACAGAGTCTCCCAGACCTCAAAGTGGATCCCGATGGCTAGAGCAGGGGATTAAGTCTTCCCTTCCCCTGGCAGGTCAGTACCAGCTTGGACAGTCCCCACAACCCTCCCCTGTCTCCCCAACTGGCCATTACCGGTGGGGACAGAGAAAATGATGTTGTCGTCCTTGAGGCCCAGAGACTTGGCAAAGCGGATGAAACGTTCCTTTAGTTCAGGGGACAGCTCCTTGGTTCTTCCTGCAACCAAGATTGCCAGAGAGTAGCCACAGGACACTCCATAAGTTTGACTGGACTAGCAAACGAATGTTATCTGTGGAGGTCTGCACAGGCCACTCCTTGAAGGGGACTGGATCTGAGACTTGGGATCCCAACCCTACATGTAACCTGAAGTTGAGTCTCTAAGGGTCAGGTAAGAACTTACCATACAGGGTAATTTTGAAGTATTGCTTGTTTTCAGAAGTCTTTTGGAAAAATACCATGGCGAACTGGTTGTAGTCAGTGGTGGCCACTTGCACATTGTAGCTCTGTACCTGAGGATACCCTGAAGGCGTGGAGAACAAGGGATGGGTTCTGTCTGCCCAAGCTAAGAGTTCTCCCCAGCTTTCAGAGTGACTTTCCCCATAATAAAATATAGGTGGAGGGACAAGGACCCCACCGGATTCAGGACTCACTGTGCATATTTCCCAGGGTGAACTGGCCAGCCCTGGAGCTTGGAACAAATGTTCTGATCCAGTAGCGACAGCCCTGGTCCCTGTGGGAGAGATGAGAGTGAACAGGGATAGGACATAGGCTGGAATGTCCTTTGGACTAGAGCAGGTGGGGCTAGCATTCTGATGTCGCCCACCCCTGTTTCTCCAACCCATAATAGCCTGCCACCAAACCTGGCAGGAGCCCCCGCCCACCCATCTTAGATGCACCTAGGTCTTTTGAGTCTGCCCTGCCTGATCCTGCTAAGACCTTTCTCCCCCATTCTTTCTCTGCTCCCTCTCTATGGCCTCTCTTGGTTAATCCTGAGCAGCCAGCCTACTACAAGCTAATGCCCCCAACCCTTTAACCAAATGTGAAATTTCCCTAAGTCCCGTTCAATCCCCTGCCCCGAATAGCTGAGCCCCCCAAACCTGCCATTCACCTGCCCTTTGCTCCTCAGATACTTTGCTCCAACTCCAGCCCACCCATCTGCCAGAGGCAGTTATCATATGCAGGTAGTGGCCCTGGCTCTCCTCTGCAGGCCCAACCCTCCATCCCCCACACCACCTCCCCCACTGGTTGCCTGCCCTCTCCTTCACTATTCTTTCCACTCTCCCTTGCTCCAATTAAGCCACGATTCTCCTTGCAGAAGCCCCCCACCAAGCCTTGGCATAGGGCGAGATACCCCGAGGCTGTTCCACTCACACAGAGGAGTAACCAGTGCTCCTAACCACTGAGCCTTCTCCCCAGTCCTTCCACCAAAATTTTGAGACAAGGTGAGCTTGATGATTGGATTACATTGGCTACCCAGCAAGTCCTAGGGCTCCTGACCCCTCCTCCCCAGGGCTAGGTACCACACCCAGCTCCTCGATGCTTATTCCCGGGGACCGAACTCAGAATCTCCTGAGTACGTGACATGCACTCGATGAACTGAACCATCTCCCTAGCTTCTCCCTCTTGTTTTCTACGGCTTGTGTGTCCTTCCTCCTTTGACAGAAGCCAGGAATGGGAGAAGAAAAGAGCAAGACACGACCCAGTTCCAGGCTGTGACAGGGCTTTACCTGACCAGAATGGAGGTGACATTGTAGCTATTGTCCTCTTGTAGCTCATAGATAGTGCTGTACATTGTAAAGTGGCCTTCTTTTTCTTTCTGGACTGCATTGCCTGCCAGGCCCACAACGTACCACCTGCCCTGGAACTGCAAGAAACGAGAGATAGAGCCAGGGATGGCCTCACAGGCTGCTCCTCCTGCTCTGTTCCTCTGGGTACCTTCAGGCACCCCAGCTGGAGGGTAGCAGGGCCTCAGGCTCTGTCTGTCTAGAGATACTGGCAGGAGTTAGCCTCTTCCAAGGCTAGACAAGATTGTAGATGGAGTTAACCCTGAGTTAGCAGGATGGGGTGGTTTGGGGCGATGGGTTACTGGAGCACATTTTCCTACTCAGTGTGGAGTAACTGAAGAGATTCCTACTTACAGGATGAATGGAGATTAGGGGAGAGGAGGTATAGACCTGTAAAGCTCTGTCAGAGTGGCTATCAGAGCAGCATGAGATGCGGCATCTGCTCAGACACAAAGTGATCATGCGTGGAAGCCTGGACACTGGCGTCCCAGAATCCTAGCCATCCAACCCAGTGCTGCCCGTGAAACCTTTGGCTTCTCCTCCCATCTGCAGCCCTCCTGCAGCAGCCCTTCAGGGTCCTACCTGATCGCTCCGGAAGTCTGGCTGCAGGGGGACAGTGAGCAGAGATGGGGCCGGAATCAAGTTCTGAGTTGAGTCCTGGGCCTGGCTCTGCAGGACCCCAAGCAGGGCAAGGCCCAGACACAGGACACTCAGGCCCATGGTTTCCGCAGCTACTAGGTCTGATGCGTGCCAGAGGAGGAAGAGCAGAGAGTGAGGAAGATTCCCCAGCGGGCTCTTTATGGGCTTACCTGGCTGCCAGCCCCCGGGTTGGGCAGGGTAGTCCATCCTTTAGCAAGTCCAGGAAGCCATGAGGTAATTGCCAGTACATCCTGTTGAAATACTTGGCAAGATTTCTGTTCCTCTCTCCCCCAGGTCGGAACTGTGCAAGGTTGAGCAACAGGAAGGGCTGCAGGGGGCAGAGGGGGACTTGAGGGACATTCCCAGAGCTTTCGAGTCTGGCAGGCACAAGGGCACTGTTGGTGGGTCAGCAGCTCAGATCTGGACAGCCTCTCCACCCCCATAACCCTCTAGGAGTCCTAAAGGGTCAGAAACAAGATAGTGAGTGTAGTGAAGGCTTCCTCCACCCCCACCCCCACCCCCTACCTCCCACCCTGCACCCACACCTGCCAAAAACCAAAGCCATCTGAACACCAGACCCTGTGCAGCTTCCTTGTCTGGGGAAGGATGAGGAAGCTGAGAGTGAATGTTCTAGACAGAAAAGAACGGGACACCCTGTTCTGAGCCTGCCAAGCTCAGCCTTGGTCCTGGCACAGGGTGAGGAGGCATCCAAAAGATTAGCCTGGGAGTGTCCAGTACCTTGAGCCCCTTCACTTTCCCATGACCCCACTGCCATTTACAGGAACAGACAGGGCAGCAGCTAACCTCTCAGGGACTCACCCTCTCCTGTGCCACATAGTCCTTAGATGTGGCTGCTTTCAAAGGCAAGGACTGCAACCTCAGTGTCATCTTAGCACGGGGGATAAGGGGGTCACTTGGGGGGAGCACGAGCTCTTGGGAAAAGTGGGTGTGTCTTCACACTGCCCTGTGTACTCCAGTTACTTTGGACAGAAGCAAGTTTCTACCTTCTCCTTAAGTCATCCTCCCTTGAGAAGGCATCCCTCTGTCCCTGGCCATAGCCTTGAGCAGGGGAACCTAGTGGCCCAGCCTCAGGGCTCTCCCTCTCCAGCTGATTCCAGCCTAGTCCTGGAGAAAGCTCTTTTCTCCCTCACTGGGGCCTGGCCGGCATCAATTGAAGGTAGTGATGAGTCCCAGATGCTATACTGTGTTGTTCCCCCCCCCCCGCCCCCAGGTGGCTTACTCAGGATGTGCTTCTGAACATCTGACCTGAAGCTGGACTGAAGTCCTCTGGCCCTGGACAGGACCAAAGGGGCCATTGGTTTACCTGTTTGCTGCTCCTGACCTCTCCCCTTCCACTGCTGCCTAGCTCTGGAGTGGTTAGTCATGAGGGAAAGCTTAGAAGGGGACCTTAAGCTGATAAGTAGGCTACAGCCTCACAGGACCCCCACCCCACCCCCACACCTAGGATTCAGCCTTCCCTCTCCCTCATACCAGAGAGACTACAACAGAAGAATCTGTCACCTCAGGTCCCTAGATGATAAAAGAGCAGGAAGTGAAGCTAAGCCAAGCTGTGGGAACAATGTGGCCACCGGAGCCTGTCACACCTGTCACTCTTGAGACACGGGTGACCTCCCCACCCTTCCAGCCCCGTCTAGCTCAGCCCTAGGGGATCCACCCCACTACCCTCTGTGACCTTAAAAGGTATCTGTGAGCTGGGGATGTAGCTCTGTGGTGGTTTATCCAGCACATGAGAGACCCCAAGTTCTATCTTCAACAGTACAAAGAACCAACCTCCCAAGGTCTTTCCCAAGGTTTAAAAGGTCTCCTTGAAAGCAGTATCACCTTTAAGCCCAACATAGTACAAAGGCAAAGAATCTCTGTGATTTCAAGGCCAGGCCAGCCTGGTCTACTTTGGGAGTTTGAGGCAAGCAAAACAAAGGCTTGCAAGACCTTTGACTTAAAACAAACAAATATAGGACTGGAGAGATGGCTCAGGTTAAGATCCCTGACTGCTCTTCCAGAGGTCCTGAGTTCAAGTCCCACAACCACAACCATCTGTTCACAACCATCTGTAATAAGATCAGATGCCCCCTTCTGGTGTGCCTGAAGACAGCAACAGTGTATTCATATAAATAAAAAGTAAATAAATCTTTTTATTTTATTATTTTATTTATTTATTTATTTTTGTTTTTTTGAGACAGGATTTCTCTGTATAGTCCCTGCTGTCCTGGAACTCACTTTGTAGACCAGGCTGGCCTCGAACTCAGAAATCTGCCTGCCTTTGCCTCCCAAGTGCTGGGATTAAAGGCGTGCGCCACCACACCCGACAAATACATCTTTAAAAAAAAAAAATATATATATATATATATATATATATATATATATATATATATATATATATATGCCGGGCAACCTCAGCTCTGCTAATAAATAATAAACAAATACGCTGCTGTGGCCAAGGCACCACCCCAGGCTGATACTGAACTTAGTAACACCATGTCTGGGTCACACTTGGGTTTTCTGTGGCCATAAGACCAGAGAGCTCTAGCTGCTATGTTACCTGACCCAGGTCCAATCCACATGAGGACCTCCTAGGTTATTGCATCTCAAGAATCCAGTCTGACATTCCCATCCAGAAACTCTTCCAGAAACTGGTAAGCCTGGCCTTGAGGGGCTGGAGCTGATGCAGCCCCGCCCTCCAGCCTGGCCCTCAGGTCTGCGTGCTGAATGCAGGACTGCTGGACTACTAAACAGGCCTCTCAGGGCCTGGGCTGCCTGGGAGGAGCCCTGAGGCAAGAGAGCCTGAGGAGCGCTTTGGAATCCAGCTCAGTGGTAGAGCACTAGTCTAGTGTGCCCAGGGCCCTGGGCTCCAACCTCAGCTCTGCTAATAAATAATAAACAAATACGCCACTGTGGCCCAGGCACCACCCTAGGAAATCTTGATATCCACAGGTGGGTCCAGCGGTCTCTGCTCCAGGTCACTCGAGTGGGAAGGAATGTGCAGTAGGAGATGTTCGCCTCTCCAGGGCCTTATTGTGAGTCTCTGGTCCCAGAAATGTCTTTGCACCAAGATGCTCCAGGGACCTACAGGGTCTCCCGGCCCCTGCTCCTTCCATGACGCAGGAACCTGCTTGGGAAAAGCTCTGAAAAGCAGTCCCTCCAAACATTCTCCATTTACCCACTGGATTCCCCCATCTGGGGAGGGGTCTGACTGGTGGAAAGTAACAGGCTTTACTTCTTGAAGTCTGTGCCCAGGGCCACCCCTGGATCTATCTGTGTGTGTCTGGCCCAAGTGAGCTTTTGGTGGGTGCCTGTCTGTTGGTTTAAATTCCTTTAGTTTCATCACAGTACACATGTATATAAGGTATTTTGATCACATTCATATTGTCATTAACCCCACTTGACCCTTCCTACTCCTCACGGTCCCCTTCATCTTTCCGACTAGTCTCCTTCCTAACATTCATGTTTACTTGGATGGTGTGTGTGTGTGTGTGTGTGTGTGTGTGTGTGTGTGAGTGTTCATGTGTTCCAATGAGTTTCATTAGGGTTGCTTACAGGGCCATGGCAGGTGGGTAAAGGGTTGTTTAACGGGAGTACAGGTAACGTACCAGTGGTTACACAGCTGAAGAAAATCTCTCTTGCTTTCTTAACTATTACTTATTTATTTATTTATTTATTTATTTATCTAGAGACAGTGTCTCATGTAGCCCAGGCTGGCTTTGAACTCATTGTTTTATAGCTGAGGGTGACTATGAACTTTGATTTTTTAAAAAGTATTTATTTCGTTTGCTATTTTTTGAGACAGGATTTTGCTATGTAGCCCTGGCTGCCCTGGAATTCATTATACAGACCAGACTGGCCTCAAATTCACAGAGATCCACCTGCCTCTGCCTCCCAAGTGCTGGGATTAAAAGCATGCAGCACTATATCCAGCAAGAAAATATCTCTAAAACTGGCCAGAGCAAGACTCTGTCTCAAAAAAGAAAATAGAAAGACAAAAGGACAGACAGACAGACAGACAGATAAGAAAGACAGAAAGAAGGAAATAAATGTATCTCCCTTCAGCAACCATCGGCCGCACACAGATCCTTAGGGAGGTGTGAGGCCTTATGAGCCTGTCCTTCTCTGTCTGCTTCTCCTTCCAAAGCATGGATGCCTGTGCAGGGAGAGCCCAGGAGAGGGCCGACATGACCACGGGTACAGGTGCCTGGAGGCCACAGCTCCAGGCAGGTCTGCAGCAGGCACCAGGTATCCAGGAGGCAGTGGGTGGCTGCTGAGCACACCTGGGCCCTGCCTGGTTGCACAAGGAAGGGGCATGTCTGGGGCAGCCATTCTTTGGCACCATGCCCCAGTTCCCTGCTTCTCAGACCTTAGCTGGACTGGGCCTCTGACAGACAATATCAGAGGTGGCTTTCGTGAGAGGACAGACATACTTTCCCTAAAAGATTGTTTCTCTCTTGTGCCTTGGGAGCCCAGGACAGAGCAGGAAAACGTGTAGCCCAGGAGGCAGGAGAGTGGATGCTGGAATGGTTAAAGACTAGCTGTCTGGGGGCTGGTGAGATGGCTCAGCAGGTTAGAGCACCCGACTGCTCTTCCGAAGGTGATGAGTTCAAATCCCAGCAACCACATGGTGGTTTACAACCACCCGTAACAAGATCTGACACCCTCCTCTGGTGCGTCTGAAGTCAGCTACAGCGTACTTATGAAGAATAATAAGAAATGAATCCTTGGACCGGAGAGACCAACCGGAGCAAGCCAGGCTGTCCGGAGCGAGCGGAGCCGAACGGGGACAGCCGGAGCAAGCGGAGCCAATCGGAGCGAGCGGGGCTGGCTGGAACAAGGGAAAAAGAAAAAAAAAAAAAAAAGACTAGCTGTCTGAGAGCATGTCTCTAATTCCAGAACTATGGTGCCCACGCTACTGTCTGGAGGACCCTCTGAGAAGAGCCAGCCCATTCTGCTCCTCCCCATTCATTCCGGTGGTTTCAGTGACTGAGCCACCTGGGAGGGGAGGCATGGGTGACTCTAACAGACAGTGAGGCCAGTGTGTCTACCTTTACATAGAGCTGACCTGAGCCAGTGGAGATGGGTGAACGACAGGGAAGGTGGCTCAAGGGACATGCTAGCCATGTTGATAATGGCCCCCCGAGACCTTGGCCGGGGCCTGGCTGCTGTGCTTCTTGGAGTCTTTCTCAAGAAACCATTTCAGGGTTGAGGAATGAAGAGTGAGATCCTGGGGACAGGGCTTAGGCCGGAGTAACTACCATCCCACATGGCTTTCAGAGCACCGCTCAGGATGGAACTTTCTATATGGGTGCGAGGGACAGAGGACCCAGGACTGGGACTTCATTCTGGATCCCGAGTCCCTCAGGCCTTGGAGATGGGGACTACCCTTCTTGAGACCCTCAGCCTTGGTCAGCCAGAGGCAGCATCCTGGGTCCCTCTAGACACCCCTGGGTGCCCCTGTTCCATGCTGCTTTCCCACACTTCTAGGTTCTGTGGATTGAATCCACTTCCTCCCCACTTCTTATGGGTGTTGGCTCACCTCTTCCTCTAGCCTTAGGTCTGCTGCTGGCCACACTCAGCCTTCTCTCAAGAGCAAACTTTTCTAACAGTGTTTCTTGCCAATAGCTTCTGCAATTGGGAAAGGCTGAGAGTTTCCCAAATCACCGTATTACAACAGATTACCACATTTTTTGGCTTAGAATCACATCTTCCAAACCCCAGAAGTAGGAAGTCAGAAATGCGGTCGGGAGATGCGGTCAGCTCAGTGGATAAAACACTGGCTTTGTGATTATGAGGCTGCAAGTTCAGATCCCTTGATCTGTCTTTATCCTGTCTGGAAAAAAAACAAACAAAGAAAAAACACAAAAAAACAAAACAAACAAACAAAATAATCTGCTCTGTATCCAAGTGTAGTGGTTCACACTTGTGATCCCAGCACTCAGGAGGCTGAGGGAAGAAGATTGTCAGGAGATGGAGGGCCAACCTGGGCTACATAGCAAAGTCTAACACAACAGTGTGAGAGTGTGAGGCCTTATCTTTTTTAAGAGAGAAAGAGAGAGAGAGAGAAACAAATGGCCAGTCACCCTGAACGACACCTGCATTTCAGAAGACAGACAAGGGCAGACAGTCTGGTTTGTAACCTCGGGGCCTTTGGTGTACCCGTTCCTTTTTTTTTTTTTTTTAAAGATTTATTTTATTTATGATATGTAAGTACACTGTAGCTGTCTTCAGACAATCCAGAAGAGGGCGCCAGATCTCGTTACGGATGGTTGTGAGCCACCATGTGGTTGCTGGGATTTGAACTTATCACCTTTGGAAGAGCAGTCGGGTGCTCTTACCCGCTGAGCCATCTCACCACCCCCCCCCCTTTTTTTTTTTTTTTTTTTTTTGAGACAGCGTTTCTCTGTAAAGCCCTGGCTGTCCTGGAACTCGCTTTGTAGACCAGGCTGGCCTCGAACTCAGAAATCCGCCTGCCTCTGCCTCCCAAGTGCTGGGATTAAGGGCATGCGCCACCACGCCCGGCTATCCGTTCCATTCTTACAAAATGATCTGATCACCCCCTAAACGACTCAATTATTATTATGACCACTCCACTCTTAAGTTTCAGTTTATAGATTTCGAGGGCCACAGATATCCCAATGTGGTTTCATTGGGGATGGTATTCCCTGGCCACGAGTGAAAACTGTCCTTATTTGCTGAGTCCTTGGATGAAGCACACAAGGATCAGAAGTCAGAGGGCGACCGGAAAGGACGGGAATTTAGCAGAGAACCTTTGGGACCGAGAAATGGACAGGCAGTGGGGCCTCTCAGCCCAGGCTGCAGCGCCACCTTTCTGAAGTTTTGGACAGTTTGGGGCCTTGCTTCTACGGCCTCATTTTCACCAATAATAGAACAAGATTGGTAGCTACAGTTCTCTGGTGCAGGTTCCAGGCATTTGTTCCAGGTTGCCTTTCTGGCTAGTCCCGGGACTGTTCCGGGACAACTCCTGCCCCACTTAGAGGCTGTGTTTGAGCCGGACTCCGTGCCTTTTAAGCCCGTTTTTCTCTTCCCAGCTAGGTTTTCACAGAAATGTGCGTTGGGGCCACCTAGCCTTTTTCGCTCTCCTAGGCTTGCATGCGCAGGTTCCAGCTGCGGCTGGGTATTGTGAGCTCTGGCGCTGCCAGGCCCAGGAGAAAGTGAAGGCAGTGGATCGTACCCAGATCGGACCCCAGAACCTCCACAGCCAGTCTCCCGCACATCCATACCCGCTCGCCAACGAACCCCACCTCTCCCTCTTGATTCTACGCCCATCATAAAGCCCCGCCCCCTTTAGGCTTCGGGGCGTGGTCATGCCAGGGCTGTCTGCGGAGAAGCCTAGGCGGTGGAGGTCGGGCGCTCGGTTATGACAAGTGAGCTCTCCAAGGCCTGGGGTGTCCTGGGACCTCCGCTCATTCCCATTCAGGCCTGAGAGGTCTTCGGGTTGACGAGCCTGCCACTTAGCGTGGGCCATTTCCGCGGCACGTGGTTTCCAAGGTCCCCCGCTGGATTTGAGAAAAGTTTATGGTTCGCCTCAGCAGCAGAGTACAGCATTGCGGGAGGGCAGAAAGAGTCTGAGATGCTGCGGCCACCCACTGGAGACCGCGTCAGACCTTTTCTGGGGAGTGAATGGTTCGGAAGACCAACGTTTTCCCTGCCATCGTAGATGCACGATGCGGAAACGCCGGACCACGAGTTACAGAACACCGTTGCACCCCCAGAAGACAGCAACCTCAAGCCACTTCCTAAGCCTCTGGGGTGTGCTTCTGCCTCTCAGACAGGCACGCGCTCTCAGTCCCCTCAAGGATTCTGGTCCTACTTGGCGTCATCGTTACCCTAGGCTACACGCAGGCCCGGCGTTCTGTCCCTTTAAGGAATCCTAGCGCCGCCCTGGTTGGGCCATTTTGGTTTTGCGCGCTCGCCCGCAGTGCCGGCAGAACGACCATGACCCAGGCGGCGCGCATTTCGTGGGTGCTTGGCTCTAGCCGCTGCGCCCTGACTGAGGGGTTGCTCACACGACCCTGGCAGCCGCTCTCGGCACAGAGCCGAGCGGGCTTCACCAGGGTGGCCGCCGGAAGCCGGGGCGCCGCGGTCCGCAAGGGGAGCCCGCGGTTGCTGGGGGCGGCGGCGCTGGCCTTGGGCGGCGCGCTGGGGCTGTACCACACCGTGCGGTGGCACCAGCGTTCTCAGGACCTCCGCGCGGAGCGCTCGGTTGCGCAGGTAAGACTTGGCTGGCACGGACTGCTCACGGGGAGCCTGGATTAGTCCCGAACTGCTGAGAAGCCGCAGGGTCAGGAGCGGCCTCTTTCGCCCGCTTGTGACCTTGGGCAAGTGTCTTGGCCTTAAGAGTCCGAGGAGGGAGGTGCTGTTGCCCACGACCTAGAGCTGTATGTATCGCATGCCATGGTCTGTATTGTGATTTAGGCGTGTGTGTGTGTGTGTGTGTGTGTGTGTGGCGCCGGGAGTAATCATTATGGAACGAGTGACCCTGACTTCAGACTCAGAACTGGAGGCGTGCTCCAGCCCACCGTGGCTCCGCAGCCCTGTAGATCTTTCACGAGTTACAGTCTTTAGCCCTTCTCCTCCCTGCCTCCCATGCTCTTTTCCTGGACCCGGAACTGGAACTGGAGCGGAGTCCCTGTCGTTCGCTGCTCTCTTCCCTGCCCATCCGATTTCTATTTGAAGACCTGAGGGGAAGTGGGCTGCAACTGTATCAAGCTCACCTGAAGGCTTCCCTGCAGAGGTGCTAAATGCAGCCTCCTCTTCGTTTGGAGATCTGAGGTAGATCTCACTTCTGGCCAGTGCTGCCTGGCCAGTTGCTCAGCTCTGCCGGCTATTCAGAAAGAGTTGGAGAAGTCAGGGGTAGGGGTTGGGGGGTGGGGGGTGGAGGAGACCTTAAGGACTACTAAACTGGAGGAAGACACACCCTGGGATTGTCTTGTGTCCCCTTTGGGACTGGAGGAAGATGAACTTGCTCGAAGGCCCAGGCCCGCTCGCCCCCCCCCACACACACACAGTGGTAGAGCCTCCTGGCCCTATGGTATACCTGTTGGGCACTTGCAGGTAGGCTGTCTGTCACTCCCTGAGCCACTTGGCCACCCTCTGTTCTCTCCACCTTTCCTCACTCTCTTTTCAGGGTCACCTTCCTGAAGAAAGGTTTGCCTGTGGCCGGTGTGGAGCAAGAGTTCTGGAACTCCAGGTGTTTCAAGCCCTGTTTTATTTTTCTCTTCCCCCAGCTGCCCCTGTCCAACGGCCTGCAGCTGACCCTGTACCAGTACAAGACATGTCCCTTCTGCAGCAAAGTTCGTGCCTTCCTCGACTTCCACTCCCTGCCCTATCAGGTGGTGGAGGTGAATCCTGTGAGGAGGACTGAGATCAAATTCTCCTCCTACAGGAAGGTGCCCATCCTGGTGGCCCAGGAAGGAGACAGCTTGGTGAGCCTTGGGGATCTCATGCCTCCTTTCTGTCCCCAATTATCTAGGAGTTGCCCTAAATCTGATCTTGCTTTATACTCAGAACTTGTGATTCCTGGGTCTCCACGGTGAGCAGGGAGAAGAGCTGGGTGGAAAATGGTTCAGAAGTGTGGGGTGGGCCGTGTAAGCCTGCAGTCTGTTCTGGTAACCCTTGAATTTGATGCTAGTCTGGGCAGCATGGCAGGTTTCAGGCACAGCAACAACTCTAAATACATTTAGAGCCTTTTTCTTCCCTATTGGCTGAGTCTTGGGGATGCAGATGAACAAACTGTGTTTGTAGTTGGGGTGGTTGGGGTCTGAGGTGTGGCTCTGGCACTCAGTAGCTGTCTAAAATGCGGATTTTTAGTGCTGTGATGAAATGCCATGACCAAAAGCAAGTTGGAGAGGAAAGAGTTTATTTGGCTTACACTTCCAGTTCAAAAGCATTGAGGGCAGAAATTCATGCAGGGCAGGAACCTGGGGGCAGGACCTGCTGCAGAGGCCATGGAGGGGTGCTGCTTACTGGCTTGCTCCCTGTAGCTTGCTCAGTCTGCTTTCTTTTTTTTTTTTTTTGTTTTTGTTTTTGTTTTTGTTTTTCGAGACAGGGTTTCTCTGTATAGCCCTGGCTGTCCTGGAACTCACTTTGTAGACCAGGCTGGCCTCGAACTCAGAAATCCGCCTGCCTCTGCCTCCCAAGTGCTGGGATTAAAGGCATGCGCCACCATGCCCGGCTTCAGTCTGCTTTCTTATAGAACCCAGGACCCCCACTCAGGGATCGTCCCACCCACAATGGGCTGGGCCCTCCCCATCAATTTCTAAGTAAGAAAATGTCTACAGCCTGATCTTATGGAGGCATTTTCTCAACCGAAGTTCCCTCCTTTCAGATAACTGTGGCTTGTGTCAAGTTGACAGGCTAACGGGCACACTAATCCTGTGATGATTCTCACCTCTGGGCTGCTGCTCTGTTTTGTTTTGGATAGAGTCTTGTTATGTTGCCTAAGGTGGCCTAGAACTCAGAACCCTCGGGTCTCTTGCGTGCTAGGGCTATGCACTGCCATGCCCAGTGTGGGGTTGGTTTGTATATTTGCTTTGTTTTTTGTTTTAGACAGAGACTCATTGTGTTCCCCTTGTTCTGAAACTTGATGTGATTTTTGAGACAGGGTCTCTGTATAGCCCTGGCTGTTCTGGAACCGTCTATGTAGATCAGAGTGGTCTTGAACTCACAGAGATCCACCTGTCTCTCCTTAGTGCTGGGATCAAAAGCATGTCACTCTGCCCTGATTGTTTATTTGTTAATTTTGTTTGTTTGTTTGTTTGTTTTTTCGAGACAGGGTTTCTCTGTGTAGCCCTGGCTGTCCTGGAACTCACTCTGTAGACCAGGCTGGCCTCGAACTCAGAAATCTGCCTGCCTCTGCCTCCGGAGTGCTGGGATTAAAGGCGTGCGCCACCATGCCTGGCTTTGTTAAATTTTTAAATTAAGGACTGCAGAGATGGCTTTGGGTCAAGGTGCCTGCTGTCAAACCTGACGACCTGAGTTTAAGTCCCAGGACTCTGGTAGAAGGAGACCAACTGTGCAGGCTGCCTTCTGATCACCACTGCTGTCACTCACAAAATAAAATGTCATTTGAAGAACAAACCAAAAGGCCGCTTTAGGCATGGTGGTGGAAGTCTTACTCCCTGCATCTCTGAGGCGGAAACAGGCAGATCTCTGGGTAGTCAGGCCAACCTGGCCTACATAATAAGACTGTCTCAAACAAAACATTTTTAAATTTCCATTTTTGATTATTTACTATTTACCCTGTGTCTGTGGGCATACATGAGGTACCACAGTTCATGAGTGTTTTTTGTTTGTTTAGTTTTTGGTTTTTCAAAATACGGTAGCAGCCCTGGCTGTCATGGAACTCACCTTGTAGACCAGGCTTGGTCTTGAACTTAGAGATCCTCTGCCTCTGTGTCCCAAGTGCTGGGATTAGAGGCGTGTGCCACCAATGCGAGGCCCCTGGGCTAGGTTCTTAATTAGTCCGTAGGATCCCCACCCTGGGCTTGGTGCCCTGTGTGAAGCCTTTGGTCCTTCCCAGCCCTTCTGTGCCAAGAAGCCAAGTGATTCGGATTAGGGTCAAATGCCAGGATCTCCCAGTCATACATCCCCAGTAGCCAGACTTGGTCACCATTATTCCAAAAGAGGGCTCTAGAATGGGGAGTAGTGAGCTCAGGACATGAGTTTTGGGGTGCCTCTGTGATAGATCAGCTGTGCCCAGGTCCAAGGACCTTGAGTGCTATTATTGTTTAAGGAATCCCAGCCCTGCCATGCTAGCCAGATCTAAACCTGTCTTTTGGGCAAGGGTGTGGCTTATACAGAGCTTGTCTCATATGCCTGAGGCTCCAGGTTCTATCCCAGCATCACAAAAGACATTTGTTTCTTCTCTTTCAGCAACAGCTCAATGACTCCTCTGTCATCATTAGCGCCCTCAAGACCTACCTGGTTTCAGGGTAAGTCGCTCCTGGGAGGCCCAACCGTGCCTTATCTAAGGGTGGGGCTGCTATAGACCTTGCTAGAAGAGACCAAAGGTATCTTATTCCTGCCTTCTTAGCCCCTGTATCTCCTACCAGGAAAGCATTCCTCCTGTCTAACGTAGCCCCTTTTGTAGCTAGTGAGGCCTCAGGAGGGTTATGTCTGAGTCAGGCTGGGTTGGGCTGGGTTGGGGGCGGTGCAGGAGGACTGAGTCAGGCTGAAGCTGTAGCCTTCCCCTGAAGGCAGCCCCTGGAAGAGATCATCACTTATTACCCACCCATGAAGGCCATGAATGACCAGGGCAAGGAGGTGACTGAGTTCTGCAACAAGTACTGGCTCATGCTGGAAGAGAAGGAGGCCCAGCAGATGTATGGCGGAAAGGAAGCCAGGACGTGAGTGAATCTGCGGCTGCATGGAGCTGCAGTCAAGGGGTGGGGTGGACCAGGCAGAGCCGGGTGCTCTGGGGCCAAAAGAACCTTTTACAAGGGCTGCACATCAAGCACTTTGCATATTGGATGTTTATTACATATTCACAGCAGTAGCAAAATTACAGTTAATGAAGTAGCGACGGCATAACTGTATGGTTGGGGTCCCCACAACATGAGGCACTATATTGAAGGGTCGCAGGGTTAGGAAGTCTGTGGGAGACTGAGTGTTAGGTAGAACTCTGGCCCTGGCTCCAGGACAGTGCAATCCTCTGCGTGTCCTGCATCTGCAGGGAGGAGATGAAATGGAGGCAGTGGGCGGATGACTGGCTGGTGCATCTCATCTCTCCCAACGTGTACCGAACACCCGCTGAGGCCTTGGCTTCCTTCGACTACATTGTCCGTGAGGGCAAGTTTGGAGCTGTGGAGGCCGCCATGGCCAAGTATGTGGGCGCGGCTGCCATGTACCTCATCAGCAAGCGCCTCAAAAGCAGGTGAAGGCTCGTGCAGTGGTATGCATACACAGCATAGGGCTCTGATCTCCCCAGGCCTGGCGTGGCGTCTGGGTAGCGTCCATCAGACCCCTCAGGGAGGGAAAAGGGAAACTGAGGCCTAGAGAAGAGAAGCTAGGCCTGGAACCCAGCACAGCTGATCAGTCCCTAGCCCAGGCTTTGGGGTCAGAGCCATGGCCCTACCCTGTGCCCTCTACTTCTGTCTCCTTGTCAGGGTCCCTTTTCATCTTGAGCCACACACAATCACTCAAGGGGGCAGGTGCTCAGTGGTGCAGGGACCGTCCCCTCTCCTAGGGCCACCCAGTCACCCTGTCTTTCTGCTTTATGCAGAGGAGGCTGTGCTCGGCCGGGCCTGGGAAGGAGTCCCCTGACCAACCCTTCTCTCTACCCAGGCACCACCTGCAGGATGATGTACGGGTAGACCTCTATGAAGCAGCCAACAAGTGGGTGACAGCCGTGGGTAAAGACCGGCCATTCATGGGGGGTCAGAAGCCTAACCTTGCTGACCTGGTACGTCTGATGGTAAAAGTTAGAGTAGCCTGCCTTTGGGTAGGGACGGTGGGGAAGGGAAAGCCCGGGGAAGGCCCGCCTTTTGCAGCTCCCTGCTCCCCAAAGGAACTGTGTCTGTTTTCCGTGTGTGTGTGTGTGTGTGTGTGTGTGTGTGTGTGTGTGTGTGTGTGTTAGGGGAAAAGCAAAAGCAAACAGCTTCCATGGTTCTCGTACCTGTAAGGCTCAGGAAGGGGAGTTTCAGGCTGGGCAGGATCCAGGGGCCTAAGGGCCTAGGCTTCCTGTCTGATGCCTAGCTCAGTTGCCACATGCATGGGCTCCAGGTCTTAACCTGCAAGTCTCACTGGCCTGGCTTTAGGCCCTATCCCTGAGCAGTCTTGTAACCAGGTAGCCTTGGTCTGACCAAATGCCGAGATATCTCCTCTTCAAAATCCTACACAACTGGCAGCAGCCAGGCGTGTGGATGCCTCGTCTGAGGCCTTGGTACTCCCATGGCCCCAGTGCAGTGACTGGTCCTTGATCTCTCCCTAGGCAGTGTATGGCGTGCTGCGAGTGATGGAGGGTCTGGAGGCCTTCGACGACCTGATGCGACACTCCCACATCCAGCCTTGGTACCTGCGCATGGAACAGGCCATTGAAGAAGCCCCTTCAGTGCATTGTGTCCCCCCTAGCTGCAAAGACTAGTTGCTAGGGACACATGACCTGGATCAGCCCCTGGCCGTGCTCACAGGGGCCAGAGTCATTTCGTCTCTGGCCCACCTAGCCCCCAGTTCTCTACTTCTGATACTGGACATTTCTAGGACCCTTGACGCTGAGGACAAGGCCCAAACTTACAGCTGTTCTGTGGGTAAAGGGTCTGGGGTCTCAAAGGACTACCCTCCAACCCCAGTTCAGAGGCCTGATCCCCTAACTGGGACTCCTTTTCAACTCTGCTAGGGCTTAGTGCCTTGTTGACAGGGAGGAGTCTGGCTCCCGCCCCGACTGGACGAGGGGGAAGTTCAGTCTGTTAACAAAAGCCCCGCCCACATGCCTCCCGGTTCCAGCTCTAACCAGGCATCCCTGGGGCTATTATTGTATTTGTAATAAAGGAGAGGTCTGCCGCTCTTCTCTGGCAGCCACTGTTCTGCGGTCTGGTCTGGCATAGGTGCTGCTGGGGCTTCCAGGGCAGGCTGGTGCCTCTGGTGCCTCTGCCATGCAGTTGGTGCCCACTGAGCATCACCAGGATTTGGACATGGATGTCTGCCTCTGAGAAAGTTGTGGGGAAATTGGGTACAATAGCGCACGCTTGTAATCCCCACAGCCTGAGGTGGGAGTAGGGGTTTAGTCTGGGGCTGCGGCATGAGACCCTGTCTCCGAAAGACAGAGTGGGTCTGCAGGCGCAGCTCAGTGGGTAGAATGCTTTCTCAGCACATGTAAAGCCCTGGTTTCCACCCGGGCTGCCATTTATGCAGGGTGTGATAATGCACACTAGTAATCTTGGCAGGAGACAGGAAGATCAGAAGTTGTAAATCACCTTCATTCATAGTGAGCTTGAGGCCAGCCTCAAAATACAAAACCAACAATACAAAAACCTAAGGATGTCACCCTGGGATGAGGAGGTTGGGGATGGGTACAAGTCAAGTCCACATTAGGACACCAGGCCCAACAAGGCCAAGTGTATAAACCTCTGCTGTACAGTTAGGGGCTGTGCCCCAGAGATACTGCTGAGGGTCCCTCAGGCAGTCTGTGGTCAACCCAGGCTGGGACAGTCCGTAGGCTTTTGTTTTGTTTTTTTTAAATGTGTGCTGATTTTTGCTTGCATGTATATGTCTGCACCATGTATATGCCTGGTGCCTGTGGAGTCAGAAGAGAGCATCAGATCCCCTGAGACTGGAGTTAAGATGGTTGTGAGCCACCAAGCCTTCATCTCTCCATCCTTGCATCCTGTGGGGTTGCAAAGCCATGGGGTGGGGGGGAGGGGCAGAGGAGCAAGACTGGGGTAGAGCATAGCCAAACCCCAAGACTGCATGTCCCAGCACTTAGCCTGTACCTGCACCATTGCCCCCCGGAGGAGGTCATGTCATCCAAACCCCCTCTCCCCTTAAAAGGTCGTGTCCAGCAGCACTTGGAATTTCACTCTTATGCAGATGAGGTGTCCCCAGAATTCACAGGTTGCAGTTGCAGGTGATCTGCTGCTACAGGTGGGGAAGCAGAGCCTGAACAGCAGCATCCCTGTTCCCAGCCTCCCATGTCCCCTCTCAAGGCTGTCAACTGCTGTTCCCTGGTGCCTCGAGGAGGCTGACGCACGTCTCAATCCCACTGTACCCAAGGAAGCAGCTGGTATACACATTGTCTTAGTAAGGATTATTCTGTGGTGAACAGACACCATGACCAAGACAACTCTCATGAGGACAACATGTTTGTTTGTTTGTTTGTTTGTTTTTGTTTTTCAAGACAGGGTTTCTCTGTATAGCCCTGGCTGTCCTGGAACTCACTTTGTAGACCAGGCTAGCCTCGAACTCAGAAATCCGCCTGCCTCTGCCTCCCAAGTGCTGGGATTAAAGGCGTGCGCCACCACACCTGGCTTCGGAGCTGGCTTACAGGTTCAGAGGTTCAGTCCATTATCATCAAGGCAGGAACATGGCAACCTCCAGGCAGGCGTGGTGCAGGAGGAACTGAGAGGAGATTTCATTTGGGAGATGAAAGTCATCTTCATCTGAAAGTTGCTAGCAGAATACTGGCTTCCAGGCAGCTAGGATGAGGGTCTTAAAGTCCATGCCCACAGTGACACACCTATTCCAACAGGGCCACACCTTCTAATACATAAACCACCACACATTTATTTCACTAGGACACCATAGCCCGGGATATCCCACTTCAGCAGCCTGTGCTCTCCATGCTCCTGCATTAGATCAGTTGTGTCTAGCCTTGGCTCCCCCTTGAGGTCATCTGAGTTAGGAGGCAGGTAGGTTGTTTCTCAGGTGTCAGATATACCCTCTCTCCTCATCTCAAACACAGAACACAGATGTTCGTGTTTTCTTCTGCTTCTGCATTACACAGAGAGCAGAAGGGTTGGTGGAGCCAGGGGATCAAACCTTGAGTGCTTTCCCCAGAGGTTGCTGTAGGTGGAAGAAGACTGCACTGACTGACTGGTGATGAAAACCACAAGGACCGTGCTAGCCAGACTGGCTTCCTATGACTTCAATGGAGAAGAACTGAAGAGGCCACACTAAGCCTAGCATGCTTTCTTCTTTTAGCGTGCTTCCCACAGCCACCAGGAGGCACTAGAGGAGATGGAAGGAACATGGTGTTGCCACCTTGTGGCCAATTCCAGGTTTGGTTAGATGATCTTCATGGTCCAAATAGAGGGCTGATAGCTCTAGCATTTAAGCATTTGGAGATGTGTAGGAAAAATCACATTTCACAGGGAGTCAGAACTGACCTGGGGACCAGTGCCTTGTCTCTGTCATGTTCACTCTAAGTCTCCTGCGGTCTGATTTTGAGAAAGCTCTCTGTAGCCCAGGCTGGGCTGGAACTTGCCGTATAACCTGGGCTGACCTTGAACTTGTGCCTGCCCCAATCTTCTAAGTGCTGGTATTATAGATGTACACCATGTTGCCCATGGTCTTGGCTGAGCAGAGGCCAGAGTTTGGGCCTCTGTTCTCTTGGTTGCAACCTTGGGTAAGCCTCATCCCTCCAGGAAACTGGCATCAGTGACCATCTGTGGGTTGGTGAGGTTGGGGTTCAGAGGTGTTTGGAAGATGGTACAGGCTTGTGTATGATCAGTGACATCAGTTGTCTGCCTCAGAATAACATCCCTGTGTGTACTGGATGGTTTTGTGTGTCAATTTGACACAAGCTGGAGTCATTGCAGAGAAAGGACCCTCCCTTGAGGAAATGCCTCCATGAGATCCAGCTGTAAGGTATTTTCTCAATTAGTGATCAATATGGGAGGCCCAGCCCATTGTGGGTGATGTCATCCCTGGGCTGGTGGACCTGGGTTCTATAAGAAAGCAGGCTGAGCAAGCCAGGGGAAGCAGGCCAGTAAGTGACATCCCTCCATGGCCTCTGCATCAGCTCCTGCTCCACATTCCTGCTCCTTGAGTTCCTGTCCTGACTTCCCCCAATGATGGACAGAAAGTGTAAGCCAAACAAACCTCTTCCTCCCCAACTTGCTTTTTGGTCACAGTGTTTTGTCACAGCAATAAAACCCTGACTAAGACATTATAGCTTTCAGCACTGAGTCAAGGACACCAGAAGTAGGCCTGGAGAATCCTGAGAATAAGATGCCGCCTTCATGGTAGCCAGAGAGGGAGCCCATAGGGAGGGCGGAGGGAGTTTTCCTGTTGTTTTTTTTTTTTTTTTTTTTTTTTTTTTGTCAGATTTCCACTTAAAAATATTTAGAAGAATTACCTTAAAGTATTGTGCATGTGTGCTCATGCTTGTGCGAGTGTGTGCGCACATGCCTATGGGGGCAAGAAGCATCCATTGCCCGGGAGCTGGAGTTGGAGGTCATTGTGAGCTGCCTGACATGGGTGCTGAAAACTAAACCTGGGTCTTCTGCAAGAGCAGTCTTATATCCTTAAACACAGAGCTAACCAATTGTCTGGTTCTCCAGTGTCCCATGTTCCCTGGGCATCACTCCTGCCGTTTTTAACCCACTAGGAAGGGTTTCGGTGGGTGGGCAAGCTTGGTGGTACCAGGGAATGGGTACCTTTCTGTTTGTCTTCTGAAGCAGGATCTGGAGCTCAGAGTGGAGCTCCGCTGGCCTCATACATACTTTGCTTTCCAGCGTCCCGAGTGCTAGGGTTATTGGTGCGTGGTTACACACTGTGGGATCCCTAAGTGTGGTGGGGAGCGCGGAGGACAGCTGACTCAAAGCTCGTCATCCCCAAAACCTGTTGCACTTGATGTCCTGAAGGGAATTTCTAGGTGTGATCAAACTGCTGACTTTGAGATGGGGAGATTTGTCTAGGCAGGCCCTAAAAGCAATCAAGAGAGGCAGGCAGAAAGCCAGGTAGTGTGTCACAAAACTGTAAACCCATAACACCAGGAAGTAAAAGCAGGAAGATAAGAAGTTCAAGGTCATCTTCTTCCTCTACAAGGTGAGTTTGAGGGCAGCCTGAGCTGCATTAGAAATATAAAGCAAACAGACAGAGACGGGATCAGAGACAGGATGTATCTCTATGTGGAAGCACAGAGGCTGGGGGAGTCAGAAAGGGTCACAAGCCATGGAGCACAGAAGCTTCCAGAAGCTAGAAGACAAACTCTACAGGAGGAGCCAGACCTGCTGACACCTTTACTCTAGGCAGTGGAACTGACTTTGGACTTCAGGCCTCCAGAAACTGGCATGTTCTGAGTCACTGAGTTTGTGGTTCTTGGTAAGAGCAGCCCTGAGAGGCTAACAGAGATGCCCCTGGTAGAGGGTGGGCAGGAAAGAGAAATGAGTGGGGGACTTGGCATGGAGCAAGAGCACGGTCTCTTGTGTCCCTGTGTGTAAAGGTACAGAGAGGCAAGCACCCACACTGGTGCCCTCCATCAGCCTCAGCAAGTGCTAGGAGAGAGAAAGTTCCCTCCAGGACCAGAGGCTGGCCTCACAGCGACAGAAAATGGCAAGGTCTCATTTCACTGGGATGCTAGCCTGTCTGGTCCTGTGCTTGGGGACTCTGTCCAGCAGGCCCAGGCTGATGACCCCCACAGAAGGACCGAGGAGGTCACCAGCTATCTCTGGTGACCTCAGGTTTACTTCTGCACTGCCACCAGCAGCTCTCATCCAGCCCAGACCAACTGTGGCCACGCTGGGATGGCTGGCCCTTGGGTGCAAGGACCAAGGTCCACCTGGGCAGTTAGGTCCAGCAAGAAGGTTCCTCCCCTTCTACCTTTTCCCTACATTCCAATCCACTTAGACCAGTGAAATCTGGATTGGGGACAGTGGGGCACAGGCCACCATTCTCCCCTTTGTATAAACTGAGACATGTCCTTCCCCTTCAGGACTGTAAGAAAAGTTCCCATGGGGAAACTGAGGTTGGGCAATGCAGAAGCCTTGCCTAAGATCATACCATGATGCCCTAAAATACCTTGCAACCCGATCCAAAGGGTACGCAGGGCTAATATAATCCAAACTGCATGTGCATGTTAACAGTTCTGGGCTCCAGGCATGTGCAGCGACAGGGAACCAAGCCCTCGGCACCGAATGGATGGATAAGAGCCCGAGGAATGAGAACAGTCAGCTGACACCAGGCAGCAGGGCGGGGAGAAGAGGCCGGCTTAGGTGGGGAACAGCCTAGTTCTAAGTAAGGCAAGCAGTGGAGGTCTCACGACCCTAATACACAGAGCCTGGGGACAGAGACTGCTAATATCCCTGGCCAGTGAGCCTGACAGTACCCGACAAGCCAGTTCAATTGCTGGTAAGGCCTCTCCTTCCAGCCATCTTGGAGGACAAGGCTTGAGTGGGTGGCAGAGCAGGATTGAGGGCCTAGGCCAATCAGTCAGGACCCAAAGGTAAGGAAAGTATTCATCTGTTGCCCTGGTAACAAATTCCTGAAGTTAAGTGCTGTATTTGATGTCCTAGCCAGTTCCCAGAACCTTGCTTGGCAAACCACACAGACATTAATTCTCACACAGCTGTAGGTGTGGGTAGGGCCAGCTCCCTGTCTCCGGTGGTGGCTGCTAGCAGGATCCAGTCGTTTCTTAGCTTTCAGACACAGCCCCCTAACCTCTGCCTCTTCTTGTTGGATCGCCATTCCTCCCACTTTTTAGAGTGTCGGGACCACTGAGATGGCTTAGCAGGTAAAGGTGGTTGCCATTGATCCTGAGGACCTGAATTTAATCTCATAAAAGGACAGAACAGGTTTCCACAAATTGTCCTTTGACCTCCACACATGCACCTAAATACACACACACACACACACACACACACACACACACACACACACACGCACACGCACATGCACATACACACACACAAATAAATAAGTAAAAATAAACACATAATAACATTTAAAGCAGGATACCATATGTACCCTGACACTTTTAATTCTTTTTTTTTTTTTTAAGATTTATTTATTTATGTGTACGAGAGTACACAGTAGCTGTACAGATGGTTGTGAGCCATTATGTGGTTGTTGGGAATTAAATTCAGGACCTCTGCTCTCTTTGGCCCCACTCGCTCCGGTCGGTCCTGCTTGCTCCAGCCCAAAGATTTATTATTATATCTAAGTACACTCTAGCTGTCTTCAGACACACCAGAAGAGGGCGTCAGATCTCATTACAAATGGTTGGGAGCCACCATGTGGTTGCTGGGATTTGAACTCAGGACCTCTGGAAGAGCAGTCAGTGCTCTTAACCGCTGAGCCACCTCACCAACCCCCACTTTTAATTCTTATAAGGGATAATCATTGCATTTGGGGCCCCCTCCCAATCCAGAATAGGCTCAACACACTGGGAACTGCCACAAACTCCAGAGCTTTTGGCTTGTTGAAGCTGAGGCAGCTTGAGTACCTGAAGTCCTGACTTCAAGATGCGGAGCTAGGGACCAGGCTGATAACCCACCCTGGCAAGCCAGGAGTCTGCTCCTTCCTTTGTACCCAAGCAGCCTGACCTGCAGTCTGGGCAAAGCTAATGTCTTCTCAGGAGTCCCATTAAAGTCTCCTGATTTCCCCCATATACTCAACTATAGCTTGTTTCAATTGTTTCCATGAGGAAAGTTCTCTAACTCCAGTGACAACTTCATCCTAACTTGATTCCATAAGCAAAGATCTATCCCTAAGCAAGGTGGCATTCTGAAGTTCTAAGTGGACACAAAGTTAAAGGACACTATTTGATCTAGTACAGGTGGCAGGTGTATGCCAGTTCCACACCTGGGTTCACCCTATAGCAGATGTGAGTCAGAGGCCCTGAGCCACTTCCTGTCTCCCTGTAGCAGCCTGGGTGTGCAGTGACATCAAAACACTGGAGGGGCCAGGCAGTGGTGGCGCATGCCTTTAATCCCAGCATTTGGGAGGCAGAGGCAGGCGGATTTCTGAGTTCCAGATTTCTGAGCCTGGTCTACAGAGTGAGTTCCAGGACAGCCAGGGCTATACAGAGAAACCCTGTCTGGAAAAACAAAAAACAAAAAACAAAACAAAACAAAAAAGGAGAAAGGATTGGTGTCGCAAACCTACAATCCCAGCAGCTAGGAGGTGGAGGCAGGAGGATGGAGTTCAAGGCCAGCTCTGTGGTATAGAGCAAAATTGTCTCAGATGAAACAAAACCGGAGAAACTCCCCTACAAAACCTAGGCACTGCTTCAACACATGGGATCCTTGGAGTCAAGGCCCCCTTTTTAAAAAAAAAAAATATTTATTTATTGATTGATTTATTGATTTATTGGTTTTTCGAGACAGGGTTTCTCTGTATAGACGAGGCTGGCCTCAAACTCAGAAATCTGCCTGCCTTTGCCTCCCGAGTGCTGGGATTAAAGGCATGTGCCACCACGCCAGGCTTTTATTTATTTATTTAATGTTAGTACACTGTAGCTGTCTTCAGACACATCAGAAGAGGGTATCAGATTCCATTATAGATGGTTGTGAGCCACCATGTGGTTGCTGGGAATTGAACTCACGACCTCTGGAAGAACAGTCAGTGCTCTTAACCACTGAGCCATCTCCCCAGCCCGACACTTTTAAGTGTCTCCTCCCTAGCACAGAGGCCCAGTGCTTGCTAGGTCCGGTAGCAGGAAAACTCTTAAAGTCCCTCTGGTTGCAGATCGTCCTCCAATGTCCTGATGGCTCCAGCACCCAGGGGCCAGGGCCAGGCCAGGCTGCTACAGGGATGATAGAAAGACAAGCTGTATAGCTTTTTGGTACCCTGCCTGTGGAGCCCAGTTAGGCTGTGGTGTGACTCCCAAATTGATGCGGGGAAGAAGATAGGGGTTTGCCTGACTTTTTAACCTGGAATCCAGTGAAATACACCATAAATACATTGTGCTTTGGCGACCATCCCTCATCTCTTACTTAATGCTACTGTCCGTGCTCCCTGAGATCACCATCATTATAAAGGAAGATTATGTGTGAGCTACTTAGCATGGTTTTTAATAACAAAACTATTTATTTTTGGAGGGACAGGGAGCATGCCTATGGTCAGAGGACAATTTGTGGTAATCGGGTGTCTCCTTTCAGCAGTGGGTCTGAGGACTGGACCCAGGTGACCAAGCTTGGCAGCAAGTGACTTGATTGATCCACTGAGCCATCTTGCTGGCCATTCCTGTGTTAAGACTGTCCTGTATTTGCCTATAGCTTTAGGAATTAATTCCCATTATAGCCTTCCAATGGCTCGACAGAATGGTTTGAGCAGCTTTCCTTGTTGACAGACATCTGTACTATTTCCATCTTCTGGATGCTGCAGATGAAGCTGCTACGAGCCACGGGCAGGTTTCTGTGATGAGTGTGTGTTTGTTTATTTAGGATATGAATGTTCTTCTGGCATGTACATCTGTGTATCATGTGCAAAGTGGTGCCAAAAGAGGCCAGAAATGGGCATTGGATCCCCTGGAACTAGAGTTAAAGATAGTTCTTAATAGCTGTTTGGTTGCTGACCATTAAATCTAATGGTCTAATGGAAGAGCGGTCAGTGCCCTTAACCACTGAGCCATCTCTCCAGTCTCTTGTTTTTGTTTTCTGAGACAGGGTCTCACCATACAGCCCTGACTGTTCTGGAACTTGCTATGGAGACCTGGCTGGCCTTGAATTCAAAGATCTGCCTTTCTCCATAGTGGAGGAATTAAAACCCCAAATTGTAGGGGTTTTATTTTCCCCTATTTTTTTTTTTTTTTTTTTGGTTTTTCGAGACAGGGTTTCTCTGTATAGCCCTGGCTGTCCTGGAACTCACTTTGTAGACCAGGCTGGCCTCGAACTCAGAAATCCGCCTGCCTCTGCCTCCGGAGTGCTGGGATTAAAGGCGTGTGCCACCACGCCCGGCTTTTTTCCCCTATTTTTAAGTTTTTACTTTATGTATATGAGTGTTTTGCCTGCCTATATATCTTCCACGCCTAGTGCATGTAGAGGCCAGAATAGGATGTTGGATCACCTGCATCCACATGATTGCGAGCCACCAACAATGGTCTGGGCACTGAACTGGGTCTTCAGGAAGAGTAGCTAGTGCTAGCTAACCCCTGAGCCATCTCTCCAGCCCTACGGTTTTGACTTCAGATAGTCTTGCCTTCAAGGCACTCTCCTGCTTCAGTCCCTCTCCAGTGCTGGGATGACAGGACTAAACCGCCATACCCAGGACAAGCTACTTATTATTATTATTATTTAATTTAATTAATTTATTTATTTTGGTTTTTCGAGACAGGGTTTCTCTGTATAGCCCTGGCTGTCCTGGAACTCACTTTGTAGACCAGGCTGGCCTCAAACTCAGAAATCTGCCTGCCTCTGCCTCCCGAGTGCTGGGATTAAAGGCGTGCCACCACGCCCGGCTTTATTTTGTTTTTTTTGAGACAGGGTTTCTCTGTATAGTCCTGGCTGTCCTGGAACTCACTCTGTAGACCAGGCTGGCCTCAAACGCCCGACCTTATTTTTCTTTTTGAGACAAGATCTCACTATGTAGCCCTGGCTGACAGAAAGCCCAGGCCAGACCTGGCTAGCCTCAAACTCAAGAGATCCATCCACCTGCCTCTGCTTCTTGAGTGCCCACCACACCAACACAAGCTACACTGTACATTTTCACTTAGAGGGAAGCAAGTTTGGGGATAGAACCGCTGATTCACCAGGGCAATGTCTGGTTGCCATCACTAGAACCCAGGGTTACCATTGGACCTTTCTTGCCTCTGGAAGCACTGGGTGGACTGCTCCAGGTTCTCAGCCAACTTGGACCCGGCCTCCTTCAAATACAGCCATTCTAATGTTGTGTGTATGCTGGCATCTCTGGCTTCCCTGATAACTCAGAGAATGGGGGCCCTTTGTCATGTATCATATCCTGTGTGTGTCTCTGTCCCATACCCTCCCCAACCCCCACCCCACTTCCTTGGTCATTTGTAAATTACTTTGTGTGTATGTTATGTGTGAACCACAGTATATGTGTGAAGGTCACAGAACAGCCTAAAACATCTCGCTCCTTCGACCACATGGGGCTCAGGTCATCAGGCTTGGCAGCAAGTGTTTTTGAGCCATCTCCCCACCCCTTCCCTTGGAGACAAGGTCTCACTATGTGGCTCTAGCTGTCCTGAAACAATTTGTAGACTTGGCTAACCCTGACTTCAGATCTGCCTCTGCCTCCCTAGCACTAGGGCTAAAGGAGTGTACAGCCATGCCCAGCTAAGTGTTATAAGGTTTTTATTTTATTTTTTAAAGATTTTATTGATGAGTACACTGTATGTCTTCAGACACACCAGAAGAGAGCATTGGATCCCATTACAGATGGCTGTGAGCCACCATGTGGCTGCTGGGAATTGAACTCAGGACTCTGGAAGAGCAGTCAGTGCTCTTAACCACGGCGCCATTTCTCCAGCCCAAGATTTTTATTTATGTAGCATGTTTGTGTGTGTGTGTATACCATGTGTGCAGGGCACACAGGAGTCTGGCCCTCTGGGAGAGGAGCTGCCTGACACAAATGCTGATAAAAGGTGACTCCTGAGCCGACTCACTAGGCCATAAATGCCATGTAAATAAAAATGATTATGATTTTATTAATTCATTTTTAAGGTTTATGTGTGTGGGTGTAGATGTGGAGGCCAGAGGACAACTTGTGAGAGTTAATCACTGGTTCTCCCAGTCCATGGCTTGTCCCTGCGATGGAAGGCTCTGGGTGACAGGAAACGGAGTTCAGGGTTTTAGGTCTAAGATTCACTCAGGTGTGTACATCACTCAGAAAAAAGGGAAGCAGGGGAGACGGACTTCAGAGCTTTGGCAAGAATCAGGATGAGGATAAAGCAGGCAGCAGGGTGACTGTCATGAGCAGTGGGGTCCCAGGTCTATCTGAAGGTAGACGGGTTCTCTGACAGACCGGACTAGAATGAGAGGTTAGGCAGGGAGCAGGGTACTGTTGATGACCCAAAGGTTTTTAGCTTAAGTCTTTAGAAAAAATGGGGTCACCTTTTGCTGGTGTGACAAAGATGGAGATGCAGCTGCTCTGGGAGGAAAGCCAGGAACTCTGCCCTTTGACATGTGTGTGACATTTCAATGGTCACCAGTTGTTCTGGGACAACCTGAGTTTGTGTGGTAGACAGGTCTGAGCTGCCCCGGCCTCTATCACCCGGGAGGCCTGGGCAAAAGCAGTCTGTAGTGCCTGGAGACCAGGTGAAGAATAAGCTCCTGGCAGGAAGGGGAGGCCCTTGCCACAGAGCAACCCCAATCTAACCAACACCACGAAGTGCCTCTCTAGAGATGGGGGGATAACCATGCAGGCAATGGATGAGGAGAATATTGATGTCCCCCAACACCCAAGCCCAGAGGAGAAAAACCCTGGCTCCGTTGTCACATTTGAAGCGGCTTTATTAGAAGGCTGCTTGTCTTTGACAGACTCCAGTTACAGCATAGACTATGCAGACCGGTGATTTTTGCATTGATCTTTGCATCCTGTTTGGATTTTCCTCATCAGGCCATTCTGGGGCAATGGAGGCACAATTGCCAAGTGGCCAGCAGGCCACTCATTGAGCATGGGCGGTTGCAGGCCATGAAGGAGACCAGGTCACGGGTTGGGGAAGGCAGGCCGCCCTGTCCTTCAGTCCTCACCCTCAAACCAAATTCCTGGTGAAGCACCTCACTGCCTTGTCGTTCCAAAAGGGCAAAGATATCCTCCAGGTCCAGAAAGGAATGTCAAGCTGCCACCTTCCCCACTACCCTACCCGGCCTGGGTGGTCTTCCCTGTGCAGTTCCCTCGTTTTCACTGTCAAGGTGGGCAGGAGGCAAGCTCACTCGGTGGCCACTTTCCCATCTTGTCTCCCCATGCCCCACCAGATGATGACAGGAAGGTACAATCAACCATAAACATAAATATGAATAAAAAAATGAACTTGAAAATGACAGGCTATTAATTAAACAAATCTATAAAAATAGTTAGGACATAACTCTGTTCAAATAAATACAAAATAAATAGGCTCCAAGCAGAGTGGTACAAGCGTGGAATGTGAGGCTGGTCCCGCTTGGCCCCACAGGACCCTCAGAACAGACTTGAGAGCAGGCAAACTACCTGCCCCGGGCTCACAGCGAACGTGGCATTTGCAGTGTCCAGCTTGTCCTTCTGAACCAAATCCTTTACCCACTAAGACATAATTAAGGCCTTCAGCATCATTTTCTTCTCATCGGGGCGGCTGACATGGGGCAGGTACCCTGCCCACCCTCATACCACAGAACTGAACAATGAGTGTGGGCACGAGCTGGTGCCAGTCCTGACAGGGCTTAGGGGCAGCTCAGAGGACATTAGGCCCATGCAGGCAGCACAAGTCCTCTGGTTTCCAGGTCCTAGCACTACCTTTCAGCAAAGCCATGCACCACGGTGTCAGGCAGCCAGTGCCTGTACCTGGGCATATCCAGGTGGCCTTGCTGGTGAGCTCAGAATAGGCAAGGACGTAATGGTACTTCTTCAGCTTCCCGTACCACAGGTCCGCATGGATGCTGCAGCTTGGGAAACAGGTTTGGAAGAGCAGCACTGAGGGAAGATGGACAGAAGGACAAGAAAGAATGGGGGCAGACCCACTTTCTACCACAGCGCATCAGTGGAAAGATATGAGGAGACAGGAATGCTCCTTGGACCAGAGGGATGCTGTGGCTGAGGTCCGGCTGCGTGAACGAGATGGAAGAACTAAGATGGCATCCAAGCTCGCTATCTGGCAGGCACTGTGGAAAACGTCCTGTCTTTAGTGCAGGAGCCTACATCTTACTGACCCCTGGACCCCAAGGAACATCCACAGGTCTTCCTTGGAAGAGACACGAAGGTCTGCCAGGTCAGCAGGACCAGCCCAGAGCTTGCCAGCTCCCTGCCCATCCCCTGTGGTATCCTGGGTTTCACAGCTTGGGTAAGTCAGCTTAGTGTTGGCACATTCACAGAATGAGGCGGCTGCACACCCTGGGCCGCAGCCCAGGCTCACCAAGTCCACTGCCCTCCCGTCACCGAGACTGCACGCCCAGGGTGATCTTCAGGTTCTCGTAGACCACGTAGCTGATGCTCACAGCCGGGATCACCTTCATGAAGTTGGGGGCCAGCCCCCGGTAGAGCCCAAAGGCCCCCTCAGTCCGCAGAATCTGTTTGAAGAGGCTGCTCATGGTTACCTCAGGTGCGCCCTCAATGGAGGCTGTGGGAGAGAGGCCACTGGTCAGATACCATCTGTCACCCACCCCAACTGCTAGGGACATGAAAGCCAGACCATGACCAGCCTTACCTTGTGCCTGCATCCGGGTCCTGACCAGGGCTAGTGGGTAGCTGGCCAGCTGGCCACAAGTACTGGAGATAGTGCCACAGGCCAGGAGCACAAACACGCCGGGGTCTGCACTGTTTACTGCATAGCGCTGGAGCCAGGTATTTTTCAATGTCTAGTGGGAAATGGGATACAGAAGTTAGCCTTAAAGAGCCAGTGTGGGAGACTCACACTGCGGGGTGGGGCAGGTATTGGATCCACAGAAAAGCTGTTTCCTATCACGTGGATCTGAGAAGCCAAAGGAACCTGATTCACTTGGCCTGGGCCTTGCTGAACTCCTGACTTGCCTGCCTTTGGCATCCATTGTCACTTGAGGCTCTTGGCTAGGACAGGAAGAAGAAGGAGGGTAGAGGGAGCGCTATGTTCCCACACAGAGCGCCTGGCTCTGTGCTCTCTGTGGAGATATGTGAGCCCCCAGTGGGCACTGTTCTTGGGTCTGCCTGCTGAACCTCTGGACCCTAAGAGGGTACAGAACCTGGGACAGAGTTCAGGCCTGCTGTGCAGAAGGTAGAGGGTGACAGGAGACCACTGCAGAAGAGAGCTGACTGCTATCTCTCATCTAAGCATCTCTCACAGGGTGTTGGTACCAGGCAGGTGCTTTATTTCCCTCCCTGTCCAAGAGGGCCTCACCTCATAGACAGCGAGGTCGATGCCAGCATAGGGGATGATTCCCAGCATGTTGGGGATGTAGCCTTTATAGAAGGCAGCTACACCCTCTTTTGCCAAGATCCTCCTGGCACAGTCCAGCATGCCAGAGTACTGGCCTGTTTTCCGCAGGGCCATTCGGGTCTTCAGAACCTGCAATCAGAGTGTCAAGTATGAACACAGCCTGCTCCTCTGTGTCCCATGTGTACTGCCCACTCCAGGACTGCTGGCCCTTACCTCCATTGGGTAGATGCTACTCTGGGCAATGGCCCCGGCCAAGGAGCCTGCCACAAGCCTTTCGTGGATCCTCAGCGTCTCCTGATCACTACCAACAAGGCGTTTCATCTAAAATAGGAAAACAAGGGGATGCACAAGGGGCCACAGCACTCCTGGTCCCATCCTTGCTCTTACAGCCAGCTTTGGATGAGACCTGTGACCCTGAAGCTACCCATGCTGTCCCCAAATGGAAGGAGGTAGTAAGAGAGCTGGGGTCATGCCCAGGCCATTGATCTTGTTGTCCTTTGAGTACAAACATTGGCTCTCATTTCAGGGACCTCAGACCAGCAGATACTGCATAAGCAGCAGCCAGCTGGCAATCCTCTCCCAGGTTCTCACCTGCTCATATGCCATGAATTTGATGGCCGACTCGGGGGCAATTTTGAGGACATTGATGCCGTTGCCCCGCCAGAGTGACTTGGCTCCCCCTTCTCGAATCATCTGTGTGAATCCACCTATGATGCACATGTTGTTACTGCGGGAGGCATGGACCTGAGGAGGACAAGAGATCAGAGGGACTCAGCAGGACTGAGGGAGGACTCCACTGTCCACCCTGGGAGGAGCCTTTTCAGAGACCCTCTTCAGAGGGGCTCTTTCCTCTGAGTAATTCAATTTAATGTCCTGCGATTCAGCAGGCATGGCTGGGTGTTTTTTTATTTTGTTTTATTTTATTTAGTTAGTTTCTGTCAGGCTCTCATACTGTATAGTTCAGACTGGCCTTGATTTTCATCCTTCCCGAGTGCTAGGATTAGAACTATGCCCCACCAACCCAGAGAGAACAGCTCTTGATCTCTTCTCACTATATCCCTGGAATTCTGTTAAAAACGAGTAAGAGCTAACTGTTCATGCTTCTGTTCTCTCAGAGGCTCTGGAAGGAGGAGTGGCTAAAGGCCATCAAGCTGGGAGGAAGGGCCAGCACACACTAGATTAAGCCTTATAGCTCTTCTAAACCTTTTGCATCGTTGTTTCTGGAAGATAAAGGGAGATTCCACTTATGCCAAGGGGGATGGGGTAGTGCCTGCAAAGCACTCCAACTCCATTAGCTGCAGTGGGAGGCTTTGTAGCAGAGCCCCAGCTGAGGGAGGGAGGGGAAGCTGAGCCACCTAGGAACCATGGGTAAAAATCTGCTCGCTTTCCTGCTCACCTGCATGAGCACCTTCAGTCTGTCCAGAGGATTTCTGGGGGGCATGTGCTGTTTCTGGGTAGGCCTCCTGGCACAGAAAGTGCCAGACAGAAGCAAAATGGGGTAACTGGTCACCGTTCAGACAGACATCAAAGTCCACCAGTGTCCTCATGTGGGTCATTTCACAATGCTTCCCTGACATCAGACAAGCTTATCTGCCCTGCGGACGTGGAGCTGCATGCTCAGCCAAGGTAAAGGCACTGCTTCTAGGTCATGCAAGGATCTGCTCTCCCTGCCCTCCACCAGGCATCTTATCCATCCTGAGATGCACTTACAGACTCCAAGTAAGAAGCCCGAGTAAGGTGATCCGCAGCTTATGTTTCTCTGATATAATTAGACCGACTAAGCTCAAAGGTCACCTGGGCCGGATCTGCTGCTGCCGCTGGCGAGGCATTAACTCCCATTTCATTAGCTGCCGTGGGAGGTTCGGGCTTTTAAAGCAAGGACCCAGCTGAGGCAGGGAGGGGAAACTGAGCCTCCAATGAACCATGGGTAAAAATCTGCTCGCTTTCCTGCTCACCTGCATGAGCACCTTCAGTCTGTCCAGGGGGGCAGTGCAGGTTCTGGAAACTGCCCCTGCCCCACCTCCTGCCACCAGGTGCCTCCACCACATCCCCGTCTGCCTCTCCTCCACTGTGAACTCATCTGGGACTGTCAGATTCTCACCGACATCGAAGATCTATGGGGAAGACAAGCAGAGACATAGCCAACTTTACTCACAACATCCTGGCTGTGGTCATCGCCTTCCACTCTTCCTTTCCCCTGATAGTGGCTGCAGGTCTTGGCCTGTACATGGTCTAGAAAGGAGCAGGTAGCAATCAAGGAGACGTTACGATGCTGCTGGGTTGCCCTTGTAAAGGAAGCTCCTGGAACTTCCCGAAAGGACTTTAGGGCTAGACTACAAGGATCAGGGAAGACGGGTACAAACCCTGCAACCCGATACAGAACCAGATTACCAGCAGAACAGAGTGTTATGCAAGGCTAAGCAAGCAGGGTGCTATGCTGCCTGCGTAATACCTTCTCTCTGGAACTGGTCCCAGCCAGCTCTGCTGACCTCTGGGCTGCAGGCCAGAGACAGGCTAGCTGTTCTGAAACCTAGAATCAGACACTTACTTTCACCCAACAAGCCCTGACCTGGCATTGTGGATGCAGAGAGGATAAGGCAGGGGCAGCCCCGCCAAGAACACCAGAAGTCTTTTATGTAAGACCAACATTTCTAGTTGTGGATCCACATCTGTCTTTCTGAATGTGGACCATGCTGACGGAGTGAAAACAGCATGCAGGCCCTACAGGGCGTGCTTATTAAAAACCAACCCCCCAAATCAGAATCTAACTCTGTAGCCCAGGCTGGCCTTTAACTCATGGGGCTCCTCTGTCTCAGCCAAAACATGTATTTTTGACATAGAGAGAAATGATACTAAAAAAACACAGGGAAGGCAGAGGCATCTGTAGCAAAGTTTCTTCCCCCATCCCGTGGAGGACAGATTATCTGCTTCTGGGAGAATTGGCAACATAGGAGTAGGAGATATTTGGAACGGCCCGTGAAGGGCAAGTGGCATACAGGGATAGAAAGGTACACCCAGCAAAGGGTCAAGGGTGCAGGCTGGTCATTGTATGGGAGGAGAAGGGGCATGTGGCTGGCAAAGGAGAGAGAACATCTCAGTGTATCATCAGAACCCCAATGGGAACGGCTGCCTGAGTGGACAGTGGGTGTGTGCCTCACCGTCGAGTGCTTCCAGTACAGGATGATCTCGGGGATGTTCTCCACAGGGTGCAGGAGGTGGTAGTCCCTCCACTCGTTCCAGTCGATGGTCATCGTGCCATTCTTATCCATGCTGTAAGCAGAAGCATGGTCACTCGCTCGCTTGCACGTGTCATACCCACCTGCCAGTTGTGTGCCCCACCACCTAGATGGGATGGAGGCAGGTGCCAAAGCCACCCAGGACACCAAAGGCACCTTGCCCATGAGAAAGAGTAAGGTGGCTCCATACCCCATTTTCCAGAAAATGGAGATGTGCTGGCCCACAGGAACCCCATTCTGATCAGGGAGGGAGGGAATCACAGGGAAACACAGATACTTACTAGGTGACAGGGCCCCAGAAGTGGCCCGTCCGTATTCTGACAGACAGACAAAGGAGGATGCAAAGGAGAAAGGAGAAACAACACAAATAAATGCGCTGAGCAGGTTAGTAAAGCGAGCACACACCCAAAGACACCAGGGGTCAGCACAGCATGAGGAAGTGGGCAGGACTGGGCTCCTGGGGTTGCTGTCCCTGTGACCAGCCGGCTTTCAGGCCAGCCAGGTACAAACTGTTCTACTCGCAGGGCTTTCCGGCAGCCCTCTGCTCGTGAGTGAGCCATCTTTCTGGCTAGCATATGTAGCTACAGAGTAAAGAACAAGCTATAGCAGCAACCTAAGTTAAGAACCACACATAGTACATGTCCCTCCCCATCAGGCAGAGAAAGTTTTCCAGGGACACGTCTAACCAATGTGAAATGCCCACAACTAATCTTGTCATTTTAAAGGATGCAGGCATTGGGCTAATTCCAGATTTATGACTCCTCCATGAGAGCAGGGCCGCAACCTCAGGAGAAGCTTGCTTTGGGGAGGGGCTTCTTATCCCTCCTTCTAAACACAGGGCCGGTTTCAGGGATGCAGGCCAACAGTGAACAGCACACGAATTAGTCCAAAAGCCATTAAAGCATCCCCTAGAACAAGCAAAGCTCACCCACACTCACTCACCTCTTAAGAATCTTCTCCGCCTGCTGTTCAGAGATCTTGACACCCAGGTCCCGCAGGGACTGCATGATCTCCTGAGCATCGATTCGTCCTGTGACAACGAGAACCATGAGCAGGGTCCAGCATTTGGTAAGCCAAGGCCTGCCCGGCAGAGGAGCTATAGCCAAACTCACCATCATTCTTTTTGTCCAGACTCTTGAACACCAGTCTCAGTTTTTTCTCATGATCTTGGAGGTAATGTACAAACTCTTCAAAGTCCAGTTGCCCGTCAAGGTCCTTGTCACCTGCTTGCACAATTTTCTAGAGAACCAAAATAAGGACTTGAGATATTGCTCACGAGCCTCTTATCACAACAGGGAAATAACTGTTCTCCACAGTGACCAAGATGTCCTATCTCTAAGGATAGATCAGCCCATGGGAATCATAGGGCATCATGTCAATTTACCCCCTACGCCCAAAGGCTATCCAGAAGCCAAGCAAGGGCCCACCTTGCTCTGGTAAAGAGATACTCCTAGGAGAAAGCCTTGAGAGGCAGGCCAGCAGGGAAGCCAGCTGCTTGCTCTTTCCAACATTCCCCAGACCAGCTTGTTACGCAGCCAGCGTCAGTGGCTTGGCTCTCCTACAGAAGCACTCCTGGCTGAGAGCTGGGGATAGCCTTGGAATCTAAAGTCCCTTAGGAACCCTGCTACTTGCTTCATCCCCTGTGTGGCATTAGTCCACTAATAATTTGGTGATGAGGGTAAAGGTTCAGACAATGCCTACTTGGCAGAAACGTTGCCAGGGAACACTCTGGAGGGTGTAGAGACAGACAGCGGAGCCAAGGGCAACTATTCTTGAGCTCATGTATGATGGCACTGCCATTCTGGTCCCTGGTCTCAGGGATACCAGCTATAACCAAGCCCAGATTCCCAACCAGGCACTGAACGCCAGCCAGGTTAGCTTTACCAGGTTAGTGACCTAAGGCTTTAAGAGACCTTGATCTGCAGCAGCACCCGTCTTAGGTGAGCTCTGCCGGGCAGCTGTAACACCAGCTGCATGCAAAGCAGCTGGAGCTTCTCCACTCAGTGGGGAATGGGGTATGCAAAAGCTTTACTGAGGTCTGTCGGTCTGTCTATCTAATTTATTGGGGAGAGCACTTTAAATCCAAAACAGAGAATCTCCTAAGGAAAATGTTTCTTGGTTTTTCTCATGGACAAATCCATTCACTAGTCAAGTTAACACACTAGGTCAAAGAGTTTTGAGCTAGGGTTCAGAAACTGATGGACCACTGGCTAGCTTGCATTCCCCAAATGTGGTCATCATGGTTTCCCTCTTACTTAGCCACTGATTTTTGGGGGAGGGAGGACATTTATCTCAAAGAGCCAACCATGTGAAGGGTGAGGTTGGCATGTGGGACAGATTGAACACATTTTATCTGATAACTGGGATTATGTTAATTTCTCACCAACATCTGTGCTCTTAGCCAAGGGTCACCACACCCCAGATGTCAAGTAGAAGGGGAAAGTCTATATGCCATTCAGGAAGGAGGAACACAGAACTCTATCTTTTGTCCCTAGGTTACATGCCATCAAAGTACTCTGTCCTGGGGTAATGCCACATGATAGATCACCCACAACTGTGCAAACTGTACCCTACTTAAAAATATTCTCCAACAGTTTGTCCTGTATCTGTGAGTATGGTGATACACACCTATAATCTCAGCACTAGAGAGGCTGAGGCAGGACTTCTGAGAGTTTGAGGTCATCCTGGTCTACACACTAAGACCTTGTCTGAAGAAATGCCAAGTGTGGTGGCATATGGCTTTAATTCCAACACAAGGGAGCCAGAGAAAGGTAGATCTCTTTGAGTACCAGGCCAGCCAGGGATACATAGAGACATTGTCTTAAAAAGCAGGGAGGGGGAAAGAAGACTTGCTTCCCCCCCCTCTTTACAGCCACTCCAACTCCTCTCTGTGTGTCTCCATTCTGAGATGCACAAAACCACACACCAGCACTGGGGACAGCATGAAATGTAGTGCATCAAAGTAAACCCCAAAGCCAAGTTCAGTTTCTCATCAGAAAAGGGCCAGGATCACTGTTGGCATCTTGTTTCCTGGGGCACCTAAGCACTTGAAAGTCCAAGAGGGAAGGCTGCCCTATATACTAGCCTCTCCTTCCCAGGGTACCTCTACACTCTGCCCTGGAGTCACAGGAATGTCCAACAGCAGTGAGACAGCCCAGGTCTCTATGACATCCGGTACATTTTGGGAGGCTTCATCTGTACCAATCTCCTATCTAGAGATTCCATCTCCCACAAGTGCCTTCCCTCCCAGTCCAGGATATTACACAAAACCCAGCCATTCCCATGACAGTGACGTACAACTGCTGGCTACAGCCACAGAGGGCTGGGGAAACACCTACATTTCAGACATTCTTTCCTCTAGGCCAGGAAGTCATGCCGAGGTACCATTCATCTCTCCACTCAAAACCAGTCCCTGCCTGCCCCTCATGGCACCCACTTAGCATACAGACCTGCTTCCATTGGCGGTATGTGGAGAATTCTTGAGAGGGGATAAAGACACTGAGTTTGAAGATGGATTTCAGCTCGGCGGGAAGCCCCTTGGACTCAAAGTACTGGAACTCAGTCTGAGCCGCCCCGGAGATGGGCACATACAGGCACAGGCAGAGCATGCTGGTGAGACGGGGTGCTCAGCCACTGCCAGGAGCAAGTGCTGGCAGAAGTCGAGAGTGGGAAATGCCGGTATTCCCAGGAAACTAGCACCAGATATACCGGCCCCTGCTGTCACTGGCTGCTTAAGTCCTGCCCTTTTACTTAATTGAAAAAAAAATTCCGCCCACTGTAAGTGCAGCCAGCAGCCAATAAGCAGTCCTCAGCAGCCAGCGGTATCAGGTTGCTCAAGAGCAGAAGAGCAAAGATCAGAACTGACGTCACTGCTTACAGAGTTAACTCTTGGAGCCCAGGCAGCAGGCACTGCCTAGGGTTGCAGTCCCATGCCCAAACAAACCTTCACCCCGGCAGTCAACCCCTCCAAATAAACAAAAAGCCAAGTGTCTGTTTTCATACAAGGTCCTCAAATGCGTCACACTATGTAGCAGCTTTCTCTTCTTAGTAAATCATTCCCAATTGAAAACAGTGAAAATAGAGACTGATTCGGAGATGTTGAAAATTGACCCAGGCTACTGAGAGAGAGAAATCTGAATGCCACGTCCCCAGCTGTCCTGGAACACAGACCCAACAATCCACAAGTATTCAGTGCCTGGGAATGGCTTCCATCAATCACTGGGGTTAGCCAAGGCTGAGACTTATAGTTGTCAAAGCTCATGCCCACTGAAAACACTTGAAACCTTGGTTTGATGGTAGCCCTGAGAATTCTGCTGTACCACCCTGAAATCTTTTAAAGTGAACTACAATTAAATGAACCAGGCATATCGGCTCACAACTTCATTCCCAGCATTTTGGAGGCTAAAGGAGGATCTCCAGTTTTGAGGCCCTCCTAAACGACATATTAAACCTGTCTAAAACAGGGTGGGAAGGAGGCTCAGGGGTAGAATGCCTGTTCGTCACACAGGAGGCTCTGAGTTTATCTGGACTAATTAGGAAGTACCTGAGAGATCGGTAAAGCACACCTCTGGGTGTGTCCGTGTAATTCCAGAGAAGATTAGCCACGTGGGGGGATTTACCCTGAGAACAGAATGGGACTCCAGATGGAGTAAGCAGGTAGAGCAGAAAGCCAGCTGCTGTAGGCTTGCTCTCTTCTCTCTGATTCCTGGCCATCATAATGGAGCCAAGACAAACCCTTCCTCCCTTAAACTGTTTCACAGTGACATCAATCTGACCAGTTGTTGGGCATGGAGACCCAGGCTGGTAATCCTAGCTCTCAGAAGGCCAAACAGGAAGACTGTTGCGAGTTCAAAGCTAGCCTGGGCTACAATGTAAGACTATCTCAGAAACTAATAAAATGACTAGAACAAGACTTACTCACCAGCCTGAAGAGGGAGAAAATGAAATAAAACTGGACCCCTCGCCTATGCTCACTGCAAATGCTTGTTATGTGGTTGTAGCCAATCCCATTACCACTGTGTCTACTGCCAGCCCAGTGAGAGATCCACACTTTAAAGAGTGCTGGAAGGATCTGATTTTTTATTTTACTTTAAAATTTGTAACTGTATGTGTGTGTGTGTGGGGGGGCAGCTGTTGTACACAAGCCACGTGCATGCAGTGTCCTCAGAGGCCAGGGGCACCAGATTCCCTGAAACTAAATTTACAGGTGGTTGTGAGAAGCACGGTGTGGGTGCTGGAAACTCAGGTCTGCAAAAGTAGCACATGCTCTCTCTGCTGAGCTGTCTTTCCAGCCCCCAGATACATCACTTCTGAGGAAGATTCTTTACATGCCTGCCTGCCTGCCTTCTCTTTCCATTCCTTCCTTCCTTCCCTAGAGATGAGAGTTGCTGAGGGCTAGATCACGTCACTGTGACAGGACTGATTGGTTCCACCCCCATTCCTTCTACAATGTATCCTCCATCCCTTCCTAATATAGACTAAGCCTTCTTACTCCTCAGATGCATTAAAATGAATAGCTACCATTTGGGGATCAGCAAAAGTGAGAGGATTTTCAACTCCAAAGTGCTTTGTTAAGAATCTGTAAAGATACCATACCTTTAACCCCCACACTAGAATAGAAGGCAGGTAGGTGGGTCTCTGAGTTCAAAGCTAGCATGATCTGAACAGAATAATCCTATGAAGAGGAACCTAGAATAAGATATGCTGAATCATTGTATAACACTGAAACAGAATCTAACGAACAGGGCACTTTGGGTTCTCTGAGACTTGAGTTTGTAAATGCAGGCCTTGGAATGCCCTGGAGGCTTATCCAGGCAGATTCTTGCTCAGATTCAGCCACCAATGAAATTGCCCGATCCAGAAGGTTCTGCTTTGGAGCTATTCTAACACACATGTGAAGTCTACTGCTGGAGTCCTAAAGACAGAAGGCTTTAGTGTATGCCCTGGCCTTCACCCACCTCTTGCCTGACTCACAGAAGGGGCTTTGCTAGAAGTTTCTGGGTGAAGGCTGGTGAGATGGCTCATCAACAGGTAAAGCTACTTGTCATCAAGCCTGACCACTTAGTTCAATTCCTGGGACACATGGTGGAGAGAGCAGGTACTTATCTGTTGTCCTCCAACCTTGGAGCAGAGCAAACACACACACAGGTACACAAAAATTTAAATGGACTGGAGAGATGGCTCAGAGACTAGAAGTACTTGCTGTTCTTCCAGAGGACCTGGGTTCAATTCCCAGCACTCACATGATTCACAAACACCTGTAAATCTAGTTCCAGGGAATCTAACACTCTTGTGGTCTCCAAGAGCATCAGGCATGCACATGGTGCATGGACATACATACAGGCCAAACACCCACACATATAAAATAAAAATAATTAACAAGGAATTTCTAGTCGGCAGTGGTGGTGGTTTCAGTGGCGGCGGCACACACCTTTAATCCCAGCACTCAGGAGGTAGAAACAGGCAGATCTCTGTGAACTCATGGCCAGCCTGATCTACAGAGTGAGTTGCTAGAGAGATGGCTCAGTGGCTAAGAACACTGACTGCTCTTCCAGAAGTCCTGAGTTCAATTCCCAGCAACCACATGGTGCCTCATAACTGTCTGTAATGAGAACACATGCCCTCTTCTGGTGTGTTTGAAGATAGCAACAGTGAACTCACATACATTAAAAAAAAAAATTATATATAAAGGAATGTTCTCTGAAATGCCCCGAAAATGATTATCAGCATGTCATTTCACAATGATACCTCAATTCTACTTCAGCATTAGCTTTGTTTCATTTTCTATGGTGATAGGGCTTGAACCCAGGGCCCTGAATGTCAGGCAAGTGCTCTACAACACCCACATGTCCAATAAGGGTTTTGTTGTTGTTGATTTTGTTTTTTAATTTTGAGATAGTTTCTCTAGGTAGCCTGGGCTGGCCTTGCACTCAGAATCTTCTACCTTGGCCTTCCAAGTACTGAAATTATAGACATGAACCACCATTAGTTTAAGAAATTCTGGAACACTTTTTCTTTTGCCACTGTGGTTGAGTGCTTAGGTTGTACTCAGTAGAGGCCAGGCACAGTGGCACTTATCTGAATCTTTATCTCCAGGAGACAGAGTTGGAGGCCAGCCTGGGCTACACAAGCAGTCTTTGCCACTGTGTCCAAACCTTATTCCCTGAAAGAAAAGAAAGCAAAGCAGAGATCTTTACAAGGTAGGCCTGACTTAACACCATCTTATAATTCAGAACTCAGTCTTCAACACAGAAATGGACTTTACCAGAATGAGTTGATCTCTAGGTGCCTAGTGGCTGAGGCAACTGCTGTCCTGAGACTTCAGACTGTAGGCCACTAGGGGCTTCTGCAGCCATCTCTGCACCTAGAAAAGCACCCTGGAGAATGACATGCTCTAGTCCCAAGCCTATGGGAAACAACTCAGGCTCACAATCAGGGCCAGATTCCAGTTAAAACATCCACTTAGCCAAACAGAGACCTCCAATGATCAATGGCTTACATTTAAATGCACAGCACGGTGCATTTAAATGTAAGCCACATGTGAAGAAAGAGGGACCACAGGCTTAGGGTCCAACTTGTGTCATTTCTAGGCAGTTCATGACCTGAGCACAGCACACTGTGCCCTTCTCTGCTCTCTTTCCTTTATCTAGTTTGGTGACCCAGATCTGCTTCCTGTCCTCAGATGCCTATTCCTATGATTAATACAAAAACTATAGCAGTGGCACTAAAACCCTTAGGACTCTGTGGCATCTGACTTTGTTTAATAGGTAAAGGAGTGAATATCCTTCCACTTGGATCTGCCAGGGCCACCCACCATCAGCTCTCCTCATCCTGCCACTCTCACATGCCCCCCCCCCAGGAACTTCCGGTAAGGGCTGGAATACACTAGAGAGCAGGAACAGTGCCTCTTGGAGTGTAATGCTGGTGCTGGGTTGGAAAGTAATTCCCTGCCCCTCTGCAATGACTCAGACCAAGCCTGAAATATTATGTGAAGGAACAGGCAAGCCCCACCCTCAAGGCTCTCAAATATCATTGGCTGCTCTGTCACTTTAAGATCACGTTGCCATGACAGCCCAGTGTAGCAGGTTTCCAACGAAACCTGCCTACACTTGGTAATTACACACACAATGAGCACAATCCTGGGATTCTGAGAAGACAGCCCCTCAGGATCTAAGCTCCACTGTGCATGGGCACCTCCCACTGCAGACAAATGGCTTTCTTTCCCAACTTCGGATTAACTGTGAGACAAAGATAAAGGGGAAACTGAGCAGTTCCTATAATAAGAGCTTGCAGGAACCTGGCTTACAGACACATATTTACGGTGGGGTAGGGTTGAGAATGAAACAGTAGTGCCTTGGACAATGAGACGCCTGAGAACTAAAGGCGCTCCAGACGCTTTCCCAAGCTTGCTGGGGGTGCTGCTGAGAAAGGCAGAGGCCGAGCATCTCGTGTACTTTGTGTGGTGTAAATGCTGTTTCCACTCTTCACTATTAATTTTCAATGCTGCCAGGTGTCCTCCCCCCACCTCCCTCTTTGAACACACCAGCTGCTCTACCTCACCCTTGCCCTTCCTACACAGCCCACCAACCCATTTCTCTTCCAGGAAACAGCCAGTATACAGTGTGGGTCTCCACAGGTCAGGCTACAAAGTCCCACCCAAGGCAACTCCCTAAGGGCAAACCTGGCAAAGGGTATCCATAGAAGCTAGGAAGTAGAGCAGTTACTAAATTAATGTTTAAAAATTGATAATTAAAAGAAGGCAGCCAGCTCATTCAGGAGAGAAGATGAGCAGGGCTCATGAGTTCCTCACACAATTAGCATACCACTATTTCAGGTCCTGTGTCAGGTTGAGAAAGGGCAGGAAGTGGCACCCTCTCACAGCACAGTAAGCTCAAATGGCTCATGTAGGACACAGTCTCTGGGAGACCCTGACAACACAGAACTCACCATAGTCTAAGGACTCCACTTATTGTCAGTGCTCAACAACAGTAAACTTGTCACAGTCAAGTTCCTGACTACTGGTGCAGGCTAGATAAGCACTTGCAGGGAGACTCAAAGTGACATTTGGGGGCATCTATTATATGCTAAGCACTGGGTAGACTCAAGTAAGGAAGAAGATTCACAAAACTCAGGGGTTGAATAAAGCTGTGCACACTGCAGCCAGTCCCCATCTGTTCTACGTGAGAGCTTGGCCAGTCCCATAAACAGCTTCCTGAAGGAAGGAAGCAAGGTTCCAAAAAGAGCAGGGTCAAGCCTCAGCTCTTCCTCTCCTTAAGTAATTCTGGACAAATTACAGAATTTCCTGTTCTTCTCCCACCTCCAAATGGGGAGTTACTGTCACCTACCTTGGCTCCTGGGAGGTCTGGATGCAAGGTTGAGAGGTCCTGACACTTGGCCAAACCTGGTGGCTGTGGTCAATTCAAGAGTCACCAGCCTCTACCCTTCTATGACTCCATATGACTCCAGGCTCTCCCAGGTCCCAGCCCAATCCCTGAACTTTCTCTGGGACCTAAGGTAAACCATGGCTCACCAGGGAATGTGACTTTCAAGATGCTGACATGACCTGTCCCCTTTCAGCCTGCCATAGTGGCACACACTTTTAATCCTAGAACTTAGGCAGAGGCAGGCAGATTTCTATGAACTCGGAGGCCAGCCTGGTCTATACAATGAGTTACAGGACAGCTAGCAGAGATACAGAGTGAAACCCTGCCTAAATTTTTTTTTTGGGGGGGGGTGTTCGAGACAGGGTTTCTCTGTGTAGCCCTGGCTGGTCTCGAACTCAGAAATCCACCTGCCTCTGCCTCCCAAGTGCTGGGATTAAAGGTGTGTGCCACCACCGCCCAGCAGACCCTGTCTAAATTTGAGGCACCTTCTCTTTCAACTGAACCAGTCATATTCTTCACGTAAGTGAAGATAATATACTTTAGTTTGTCACTTTCAAACGGCTTGCTCAGTGAAACAGACACCCCTGAGGCTAATCTACTTTAGTAAACCTTTCCCCTCAATGACCAAGCAGGTGCAGTCCCAGTGTTAAGAAAGTTTTTCACTGGTGACAGACATCTTGGACCAAATTTGTAGCCTTCTTCATCACATTTCTCCAATACCAAACTGGATTGTTTTTGTTTGTTTGTTTTTAAAGTTCTCCCTCCCACACCCATTCTCCTCCCTCCCCCTTCTGGGAAAATGATCCCATCCCAGCCCCTAAACTAGAACGTCCTCTTGAAGGTGCTATTACCTTAGGAAACTGTTCTGCAGGTCCGACCACCAGCAAGATGGTGGGTCTCTTTTCCGTGGCCTCAGCCCTTCCGTTTTGTTTCCCCAAAAAGGTGGACATCTGGTCTCCCCGAGCAGGGGCCTGAGTGCCTCTGACTCCATGATCGATGCCCTCTCTGGAGTCCTGGCACTCAGCTCTAGGGAGAAAGCTAGACAGAAAGTGCCACAGCGTCTGTAGCATCCCGGCTTTCTCCAAATGCCACTGCTGACGACTGCTCACTTCTTAGGGATGTGACCACAGTGCCAAGGGTCTTTAGCTACACAGCAGTCTAGGGAGTTTCCAGGCTGAAGCTTTACATGCAAGGGCTGGTCCTGCTTTTTCAAATTCACTCGCTCGTGCCTAGCCTGAGAAGTAGCTCACTTAGGGAGCCTCCCCGGCTGCTGGCAATAAGAACAGCTGGGCTACTTCAATTAAAACTCACTTCAGCAGGCAGGGGATCAAAGGCCTGGCTCCTTTTTTGTTCTTTTTGTAAAGCAAAAATAATATCCAGATAGACCTTTCCCGGAGACGGAAACAACTTGGGGCTCCCAGTCATTCAGCCGTCCTCGCTCATTCCGTAAACCTAGGACAGAGCATCTAGTCTGCATTCTCACTGCAGCAGGACCTGGCCAATCACCTCTGCCGACACTACTGGGTTCATTATCCCGACCAGCATCAACCTTCCAATCACAGGCGGAGTATTTCCTGCTTGCAGCCCAGCTAGTCCACCGGGAGGTACAGACCAGGTTCATTTTGCAGAATCTGAGCAAGCTCATCTTTAGAAGCAACTTCCTGTTCTCCCCAGGGTAGCTTCTAGAATGCCACTCACCAAACTCAGAATGATCCAGGGTCCTTAGCAACACCTCAAGTGACTAGCACCACTCCCTCCTCCCAGTATTCAATTTTCTCCAACCAAGACTAGCAGGAAGCAAGCCTGCATTGATAGTTGTCTCCAGGAGATCACACTGCCTTGTCAGCCAGAGAGACTGCTCACCCATTTACCCCCGGTCCCTCAAACCAGATCCAGACTTATATCTGTCCACTTCCCAGGGCAAATTACCATGATTAATCTTTAGCAGTTTTTAGTTTAACAGCAGACAAATGTAGAGACCAACTATCATCCCTCCCAATGGCCATCAAAGTGTTCATTATCACTTTATTTTTAAACGGTAGGTCCAAGCCTGGGGAGACGGCTACAGCTGGTAAAGGCACCTGCCAAGGCCTGCTGATCTGAGTTCAATCTCGGACCCATAGCGTGAACCAAGAATCTATTCCTCACACACACCTTCCCACAGATATTTACATGAACAGCACATACACAAATACATAAATAAAATTACATTAAAAGAATCACCCCCCAAGCTCATCAAACTCTTGGGAGAGGATGGGGATACCTGCAACCTACCCACTACTACAAGGAAAGAAATGTAGCTACAGGTACCAGCTCTCCAAAAGCTTCAGCCCTCTACATTGCAGCCCCATATTTACTTTATTCTGTAGATACACAGAAACCCACAAATAAACACATTCACACACACATATCTTCATTATGTATGAATTAATTTCCCAAATTGTTGCTTTTAAGTTTTCCTTTATTTTTGAGAATTCCATAATGTATGTTTGCTTTTGAGACAGGTATTCTCTGTGTAGCACTGGCTATCCTGGAACTCAATCTGTAGACCAGGCTGGCCTCAAACTCACAGAGCTCAGCCTGCCTCTGCTGGGATGAAAGGTGCACCAGCACTGCCTGGTTGAGAGAATTCCATAAATGTATCCAAAGAAACATCTACTCACCCCCCCCCCAACTTCCCTCATATCCCCTCAACACGCCCATCCTCTATCTATCTATCTATCTATCTATCTATCTATCTATCTATCTATCTATCTATCTATGATGACCCACTAACTCCAGTTAGTGTGGTCCACAGGCCCACAGGTCTAGAGAAACCTAAAAAGAGAGTGGGCCTCCCTTCTTAGCAGCTATCCACTGCCAGTAGTGCCTCAGTGTGGGGTGGGGCCCGGAGACAATCTATACCAGGATTCTGGCTGGCTTGAGCAAGTCACCTTGGCTGCTATAAGATTGTGATCTTCATAGCCAGCATGTGCAGAAGGCCACATGTCCCAACATTTCACCCCATCCTCTAGGTCCTACATTCTTTCTACCTCTTCTTCCAAGACATTCTCTGAGCACTGGGGTGGTGGTGGAGGAGGGTAATATAGCTGCCCTGTTAGGGATGGGAACTCAGATCAGTCTCTTTCTCAGCACTCTGAGCAGGTCCAAATCTCTCTGCCTACTCCTGACCAATATAAAAGAAGCCCCCATACCTTTCTTTTCTTTTCCTTCCTTTCTTTCTTTCTTTCTTTCTGAAAACACCTTGCAGTTCAGGTCCTTTATTTCTTTTTTGTACATTGGGCCATGAATTCAAGTGGACTAGGCTCTAGCAGCTCAGGCTCTTTCCCGTTTGCCCTCACAAAGGGGGCTCAGGCTGGTGCTTCTCAGCTGGCTTTCTTATAGCACACAGGACCACCAGCCCAGGGGTGGCACTGCCTACAATGAGCAGGCCCAATCAATCAAGAAAATGTACCACAAGCCCACAGGTCAATCTGGTGGGGGCACTTTCTCAATTCAGTTTCAACTGCAGTTCCCTCTTCTAAAATGACTCTAGCCCTGTGTCAAGATGACACAAAAACTAGCCAGTACAGAGATTCTTTTTTTTTTTTTTATTTTTAAAGATGTATTTTATTTATTATATGTAAGTACACTGTAGCTGTCTTCAGACACTCCAGAAGAGGGCGCCAGATCTCGTTACAGATGGTTGTGAGCCACCATGTGGATGCTGGGATTTGAACTTACCACCTTTGGAAGAGCAGTCGGGTGCTCTTACCCGCTGAGCCATCTCACCAGCCCCCAGTACAGAGATTCTTGAGGTTTTTTTTTTTTTTTTTTTTTTTTTTTTT